>JAPYZI010002082.1:0-26194 GCA_030523105.1 Ophioninae sp. A BG-2022a | reverse complement strand
AATTTGTCTTGTTCCAGTATTTTCTTTTTTTTCTCCCCTTGTGTGTGTTCGTTTTTTTTTTTTTGTTTTTTGATATTTTCCATTCGACTGCCAGACGAAAAATCGTCGCGAATTACGCGATGGTTGGAGAAACGTTGAAACACAAAAAAAAACAAACAAACGCTCTCACGTGGTGCGAAAGCCTCTTGTAAAAAATTATGGAGAGGTATGTAGTGTTTGATAATTGAATTAATTAAGGGTTCCTCAACGTGAACTGCTCGTTAAGGCTTCCACGTACAAAAACGTATATACGCACCCGAAGAGCCTTTTATTTTCGTTACCCGTTAGCTTCTGTCTCTACGTTTTTATTCAATCCTGTAAGCTTTGTCAGAATCGTATGTGGAATGTATGCACCATTTGAAGAGGGATGGATTACACGTGCCGTATTACTCATGAAACCCTTCACTTCTCGGTGACGGTACAGAGTTTGTTCGTACCTGTAACCTTCGTTGATGTACCTTTTCAGTGATTACGAAGAGTACGATGAAGGGCCTGTAGGGATTTGGACCTAGGATTTAATCTATGTCGGACAGTATCGTTGCAACATTTATCCTGGATACTCGAGAGTCACGAAATCTTACGGGTACGTCAGGGAAGCTTGAAAAGCTTTAATATATCCGTAAAAATCAAACTCGTGTAATCCATCCAGTAGAAACGAAATCTTCTCATGTAAAAATACTTTCTCTCCGGTTAAAATTCGTTATTTTTTGTGTTTCTTTACTTTAAATTTTTGTGTTCGTTTCAAAGTCTACCATTTTTGGATTTTTACTTATTTGCTCTTTGGAATAATTTTTTAATTTGTAATATTAAGGTATCTGATCAATGTATGGCCCAATGCCTAATAAAGTCCACGTTTTAAATATCCAAAACTACAAAGTCAAACGAATCGAGCTCTCATCATCTAGTGTCTAACTTTGAATGCCCGGAATTGCCGTAGCAACCGCCGCGCCGTCCCGAACCCAAACAAATTTGCAATCGATAAAATGGAACGCGTGCGATGTCGCACGTAGGCGTTTCTTAAATTTCGACGCGCTGAAACTTTCGAAAATGAGAAATTTTTTCAATTTTTCTTGGTGTAATCTTTATTCTAATAATACGTAGTGATTCATCAGCTCTATAAGTATTGTTATCAATATTTAAGTTGAATATTGAAGATTATATATATTTTTTATTTTTTTTTTTGTACGAAGTTACAACGGGTATGGCCTTGTTAAAAACAGTGGTCTGAATGAGACCCGGAACGAACCCTTTTTTTTTCAAAAAAGCTTATAATTAATACTGAACATTGTTTTCTGATCCAAAATTATTATTAATACGTCAATTATAGAATAAAAAATTCAATAAAAATTTATGTTTTACCTCAACATTCGTCTCCTTGTTTTTTGTACTTAAAAACAAATAAGCTGTGCCTTAAACGGGTTACCTTACGTTTCTACCACTATTTCACAATGCCTAAACGAAACGAGTCTTTTCTAGGTCTGTCAGGAATATCAGAGAAATGTTCCCTCCGAAACAGACCCATTGCGACGGGGTCACACAGGTCGACTCCGCAAAACCGTCAGACTTCTATGTAAATGGTAACTCATCCCACATCCGTTTCGCGTTACATCCGGAAGTAGGATACAGCGGGTTCCGATTATGTTTCCTTTCGATGTTACTTTTTTTTCGTTCACTTTCATTCTTTTCTCTTTCGTTCGTTTTTTATCATTTTCTTTTTTTTTTCGTTTCATTCGTCTCCGGTCTTGACTGGAGTTTCACCGGGTCTCGCGCCTCCGCCGCAATCCCGAACACAGCCCGCCGTCTTCATCGGGGCTACCGTTATATAATACTTTAACGTGCTTCCTGGCCGACTTACCTGGGCGTCCGGAAAATATGCAAATTAAAATCGTTCCAGTTTCCGCCATTGCGCGTTCACCCCCGGCTGCGCACTTGTACCACATTCCCTATCCTGGCGCCTCCAACCGTTCAACCAACCCCCTACCCCTGTCTCATCCTTTTCCTTCTCGTCCAAACGTCCGAACTCATCCTCCCCCCTCTCCCAACCTTCTCTTCTCCCGGTCACCCCTTGCTCGTCGTTTTCCACGACCCTTATACAGGTTTCCTAACGGCCACGGTTCCCCGGACATATCTCATCGTAATTCTGAAAAATGGAGTTCATCGCCGACTTCGGGATCTCGAATGTCCGATGGCGGTGGAGGATATCGCTTTCTTCTACGTACCATTCTCATCTATATATCCGTCTCTATCCACGCTACTCCATTATATTTCCTTCTTCCTCGTTTCTTCGAGGATATTCTCCTCGTTGAGGATTCCCCCTTCGAAGAGACTCGTATACCGACAACACGACTCCTGCATTCACGTCTCACCAACTCGAAGCACTTCGGTAATTTATCAAGAATTTTACCGCCCCGTACTCGAATCACCGGATCGTAGTAAAATATCCGGCGATGTGGAAAATCAACGCTTGCTTGACTTTTTACGAGACCTCCTCTACCGAGTAGAGCCTCCTCCGGAAAGTTATTTTGCTAACCGTTGTACTTTAGGTTGGAAAGCCCTTTTAAATCATTCTAAACGCTGATGGGTATAGGTGTACATCCGGCTCGAGTAATTTCACGATGAGCGACGCGAACATCCACCTTCCGATGCTCCGTTGTACATTTAAATCTCCGGGTCGCGAAACGTTTTTTTTTTCTTTTTTTTTTTATATCCGACCGTTCGAATGTATCGCGGATCATGAAAATACTGAAAGATATTTGTCAATTATAATTCGTTGGAATATAAATTCAGAGTCGTTGTTATTTTTATTGTTGACGTATTTCAAATTAAGCTCCGTTTCATTTTGAACAGAATAATTGTCAATTAAATTTCAGCCGAGTTTTAAATTCATTTGAAACAACATTGAAATACGTATTTTTAATTGATGTTAGACCATGTTAACTTAAAACTATCTTAAACGCGAATTTAAATTTCATTTTCAATTATTTCTCGACTAATTCAAAAATAACTTTGAATAATCTCGAAAGTTTAACATGAATTAAAATCAATTCTAATAAATTTCTAAACGAATTTAAAATTAACAAGATATTTAAAAAAATTTCGACTTTAATTGTAAAAAATATAAAAATGTACTTTCAACAGTAATTATAATTGATCCTCAAATTAATTTCAGTTCGATAAATTTGATTTTAGATTCGAATACTGCGATGAAAAATTAAAAAAAAAATTATAGAATCTTTACTATCGTTGAACAATTATTTTTCAATTTTGTATTCGTCCTGCGCGATCTGGCATTAAAAAAAAAAATTTTTTTCAAAAGTCGAGCTCGTTTAGTCTCTATCTAATTTATATTTACGAATCCCTCATGAGGACACCGTTGATAAACGTTGCACTTGATACAATCTTTACCCTGTGCTAATAAACCTTTGCGATATTAATCACCAGGTAAATGTGTTTCATCGGAAATAATATTCCCTGGTAGACGTCAGGTCCCAGGAGGCATCCGGGTTCAACCGATCGCGTCTGTTTAGTAGGACACAAACGTGCGAGAAGAACGGAACGTTAATAGCAAACACATTGAAAGTACATATTTAAACAATGCCTCAGGCAACGCCATCTGCGCCCCCCCTCTCTGTCCATCCATACAGAAATGATTGATTGACTTTATGATCAACGAAAAAAAATTAAAAAACAAAAAAACTCCTCTGTTTTTTTTTTTTTATCAATAGCGATATACATTTTGGGTAAAAAAAGGAATCGTAGAGTGAATTTCCAACGACTTGAAGAAGTGGGACGGTGCACTGGACGTCAGAGAACGTGAGAGGAATTCCCAAGTATCATTGCTCTCGATTATGTTTGAGCTTGCAATGCTGGAAAAACGAGAAACTTCATTTTTCTTCCATTGCTCACACGTTATCGCAAATTTAGGGTAAGACGATCAGTCAAATGGTTTTTCTTATCTTCATTGGAGATTCAGGTCTTTTTTTTTATAAAAAAGAACGATGCGTTACGATAAAAAAAAAACAAAAGATAAAGTACTTTATTATCGATCCAATTTATTTAATACATTTAATCATTGTACTTCGAAAATAATTGTAAAAGAAACTAACAAGATAAATAATAACTTATAATAATAATAATGATAATAATAATAATAATAATAATAATAATATTTAATTAAATAGATAATAGATTATTAAATAATAGAGATAATAATAGAAATAAAAATAATAATAATAATAACTTATAGATAATAAAATAATAATTATTATTATTATTTTAAAAACTTACAAAATAATAATAACACATATAAAGAATTATGAACAAAAATAGGTATGCAATTTTTTTAAACGTACTATCACAGCACTCAGTACTTAAAAAGCGCTAAAATTCTCTTCGTGAAAATGTTAAGATAAAACAAAGAGGAAAAGCGCAATAAAAGTTTAGTAGGGAATCAAAAGTGGCAGAAATACATTGATATACGAGGTTTTAAAAAAAAATTGTTTCGGCTGCGAAACAGTTAGCCCATACATCAGTAAAGTACCAGATCGTAGAGCATTTAGGGCTTGGGAATTTGCACAATACGTCGTAATAACGATAAAATGTCTCGGGCAATACGGAGATCTCGTAAAATGGAAGGGAACACGAAGAAGGGGGGGGGGGGGCATTGCGTTTGCACACGTTAGACCATACACGAAACCAATTTGGTAAATGCCTTTTGGTGGTACAGTACAGACTCGATAACTGCCGGACGCAATGATTCAAGTATTTCGGAGGGAAGCTACCCGGATATTCGTTTGGTCAGTTTGGTAGGGCATTCGGTACTCACCGTCGAGATTGGTGAACGGGTTGTTTTCACTTTACGCTGGGGCTTGAAACATTTCGCGTAATTTTGAAGCACGAACGATCAATGTCGTACAGTTGCCTTCCTGTAGGTAGGGTTTGTATAAGGGCCGACGAACCAACTGGCAAACGACGAATCCGACACGGAGACTTCCGTCGGCTGAACCGAGAGTGAGCTACTGATTGGATAGCATAGTCGCTCCGGGCTAGTGTCAACATTCAACATGCTAACACGGAACCAACCGTCGCGAGACGACAAAGACGCGATAGCCGCACCGTTGTAATGAAAGTGCAATTTCAACTGCCACACCTGGGAATAAGTGAAATTACGTCATGCTGTATTTAGATACCGATCGAAACGCTTTCAATGTTTCATCGATGTAAGAAAATCGAAAAGAAATTATCTGGTTATGAGCCGAGTTACGGGTAACCGATACTCGGAGCGGTGACCGCTTCGAACATCAATCGGAACATCAATAGTCACAGATATTTCTTCGGTCGATCGTGATATTTTGATCCATTTCGCAGGTCAGAGAATCAGATAAAAAATCAAGGGGGCCATCTATTCTGGCATTCCTTTTTCGAAGTCCACCGGAGTGAAAGTTGATAGCCAAAGGTTCAATTTGGTAGGATTGATACGTAAAAGGAAATAGGATAATAAATATAATCCATTTTTTTTTTTTTTTTTTTCAAGAAATTTTATATTTTAGTACATTTTATTTGGATAGGGAAATTACTGAAATATTCCCTAAATCTTCATCGTTAATCATTAACATATATATGCCTTAACACGCCTTATTACACCATTAGCAAAATATCGGGAATTGGAAAACATCAAGGTCCGCAGGATTAAACATTCTCTCTTCAGAAATATCGGGTACAAGGATGGGACAAATGGATATTGAAAAAAGCAACAAAAACGTTATTGGTTTAGTTTAATCAATATTCAATATAATTAAATATATTATTAAATCTAATAATTAAATAGATCCTTCATTTCCGATTTACTTTGATTAGTAGATTTTTAATGAATCAATTACTGTATCAATTTTAATAAATAAATTGATATAGTAATTAATAGATTAATTATTAATAATTAAATGAAATTAAATAAACAACAGCGTTAACTTTTTACTAATCTAGGAATTTGATTTTAACTAAGAATTTCGAAAATTTCGTGACCAAATTTGTATTTAATTTTTTATAATTTGAAGTTGCACGAAGTATTTTCTTAAACTAGCTTAAACAAATTACTTTCTTTCTACTTCAATTTTCTTAAACAAATTACTTTTTGCCATCATCACGTTGATGTTAAAACCTTCGTTTTGAATGAATTAAATTGTTAATTTTTTATATTCAGACACGTCGATCATTTTTTTTTTTTTTTTGCAGACGCAGACAATTTTTCATCCGATATAAGTACCCATGCCCATAAAACGAAACAATTTATGATTGGTTTAGGTTAGTCCCATAACATTCCTCAATATCAGCGCCAAACGGTCGTGGCGATAAGAAGAAAAAAAATGGACGATAGACGACCTACCCATCGACTATAAAATTCGACCGTCGTTTCAAGGCCTCCATGTAGAACCCTGACTATAATTCTTTTCACGAAACGCACGCGCTGGACGCGGACCACTTCACGATCTTTTCGACTTTCAATCGAAAGCCAATCATTTGATTTTTCACTGATCACTCAATCCAGCTAAATCTAATTTAAAATTCAGATAAACTCAGCGTTAATTCCTGAATAATCGGACAAGTTTTACGTTAACGAAGAAATCTTATATGCGAACAAAAGTAATTTTATTCTGAAATTTGTATTATTTAAATTAATAGATTAATTAAGTAAAATTAATCAGATACAGAAGCGATCGTTTGAAACAAAATTGATTTTAATGAAGAAATCACTTTTACGCGGCGATACGATTTCTTGCAAATTACGATTTCAAATAAAATCTAAAATCCAAGCTGCAAGTTCACATTCTACGAACTTCAATTCAATCAAAATTTTGACACGAAATCCTCCAATTTCCTCCTTTGATTTCGTACATTGATTTCGTACATTCCTTTGAATTCGTAAATTGATTGATCGGCGCTGTTATCCGTTTAATTTCATTTAATCATTAATACAGCAATGAAAAAAAAAAATGTATTCAATCAAACAAAATCCGTAATTAAAATCTATTAAATCAATACCTTCGTAATTATTGATTAACTTTGATTAGTGGATCTGCTAATCACAGAGAAAATTAACTAATTAAATAAAATCACCAATGAAAAATCTATTCGCTCAATAAATTATTAATTAATTCCTTATTTTTATTAGTCGCTTTTCTAATTCGTAAACGATTAACAATTAAACGAACTAAACGATATCGCAAATAAAATTTTTTTTAGATTTTCCAATTTTTAAACAGATAGACGAGTTTTCGATATTAATTAAGAAAATTGCGAGTTTTGGAAGATACGCAAGCGGGGGTCAAAATTTGGATGAACAATTTCTATTTCCGGTTTTCAGGGTTTGAGGTTGTATTTGAATTTGCACACAATTCAACGGTAAACCTATTCACGTTCCCGTATCCAACAAGATCCACAGGAGAGTCTTACTTCGGTTAATACGGTATACAGCGTAACGAGAAGGTATTTTTACAGTATCCAATATCCACAGCGCAAAACAGGAAGGAAGGAAGGTTCGTGCTTGCGATGCATGATGCATGCAACGTCGCATTTCCCCATCGGGGCTTACCTTTCTCGCCACGTATAATGTTATGACGTTGCCCTGTACGTATTACTCTATTTACTCAATGCCGAGTATTTCGCGAATATGCTGGCGGTATTTGCTCGAGATTAGCAAACGATCGCGTTGTTCCTTATCCGTGTACAACAGTGAGGCCCCGATTTTCTAGAATTTGGGGGGAGCACTTATCGCGAATCGAATTCGAGCTGAGAGTTTCATTAAAGAGTCATCAAGTTGCTGCTAAATATTCATAAACAATGGTCACTAAGAATATAAGATATATATATATATATATATGTGTAAAAAAACATTGATTGTTGTTATATTATAATTTAGAGAATTATTATAATAATTAACCATTTTTTACTTTCACTTTTTTTACCTTGACTTTGATGACTTGACTTTGACCTGACTTAACTTGACTTTGACTTTGAATTTGACTTTTCTAATAACCTATCGTCGAATTATTCTTCGGGTCAACGTTTGCGGTCGTTTTCACGTCCGAGTCTATGTTTTTTGGCTGGAGAATAGTTCCTTCCTTGAACTAGTCAGAGTAGGGGAAAAAGCGAACGGGAACTCGAAGAAACGGGGATTCCACTGTTTTCATCGTCCAGTATTCGATATTGGAACGAAAGAGGGTTTTCACCGTAAGTTCAACGATTTCGAATATAATTATGATTCGGAAGAAAAATAAATAAATAAGGTTGCTTAATTACGATCAGTCTCTACGTTTCTAACGGAGGAAAGTTTCATGGCATATCCTATTTACATTTGCGATCCCATCGTGACGGCCTCGGTCCCGTCGGAATTGTCGGGATCACGATGAGGCAGAACTTTCGGTGCTCGAGACAATCGAGGACTATCACACCAAGTATTTCACTCCTAGGTGGTGTATTACTGTTGGAACGTGGCAAACTAGGAGTCAGGTTGAGTTAACCCGGGGAAACTCTGCTTGCAACGTGAGAACTGGAAACAGCACACCGAGACGACTAACGATTTCCCTTCTAGCCTACGGTGTTCACCACCATCCTGTGTACATAACAACGCCCGTCGTGCTCCAAATTTACGGATATAAACTGAATTATCTATGAATCATTCCGTCGGTGTGATAGTCCCTTTTAGAGGCCCAACATTTTTCAGCCTCTTTCCACGCGTGGCTAAAATCGAGCCATGAAGACTACGCTGAGCTTACCTTCACGTAACACGATATCTGTAAATCCCATTTCATTTTTTATTCAACTTAACCATGTTTATTGATCTTTCGATTAAAATAAATTCGAGCTGGAAAGATTCAATATAATTCAATGTTTGCTTAAACGTTGATTTTCTTTCAACTAATTTACGTTTAATAATAAAAATAAAATCGGATTAACAAAACAATTGAATATTTTGTAAATTGTATTTATTTTGTAATTATTAATCCAAAGATTGATACAGTTTATGGAAATTAATTGAAAAAGAAATTAATAATCGATTCAAAATTGCGATACAATCAATGTTTTTTTTTTTTATTTTATCAAATTGTAGTAATCAATATTTTAAATATTCAGGTTTCGTTGGTATTAAATATTTTCATTTATATTTATTTTGACTTCAGCTCTTTTTTGAACCATTCATTGATAAATCACCAAATAACCTTCAACATATCAGACAAGTGATTTTTACTGTATCAATAACTAGTACTTTCCAGTGTCTTCACTCGTCTCCCTCTCATCAACATCATCAACTCGAATGAATCGAAACGATAAGTAAACTTAACCTGAAATTGGATGTTTCAGTACACAAATCAATATTGTTTGAAAAGTTTAGATCCGTGCTTCCACCATCGTTGATACTTTTAGACCGAATGATTTCCTAGCAACCCGATAAAACAACAACGGAAGCTCTGAACGCGCAAACACTGTTTACCAGCTAAACTGTTATTTCATATAACCCGCGTGGTCCATTTTGCCCCACGTTTCCCTGTTTGTTTATCCGTATCCCTTCGGAGTCGTAATAAAAATTCGGAGAGTAATAATTAAATTGCAAGCCACTGGATTTGAATTAATCGTTTTGCTACTTCGAGAGTCGATTGATTCCAAAAGGTTCACTCCAATGACAATAGGGTGAAAGCGTTGTAATTATCGAGTTGTATACACAATTTCCAAACACGACAATCACATTTAATCAATCGAAATATTAATTAATAATTAGTTCCGTAATAATAGACTATCCAAAATATTCATCGTAAATCCCATTTGCTGAATATAATTAAAATACGTCATTACACACAATTGAGGGTTTGAATGGTAAATGCATTTTCAGCATATATCCATATACATAGGAACTAGAAAAATTTCGACTCATCGTACACAGATGGCATTAGCATAAATCTAGTTCGCTTCGTTTCGTAGCAACAAGTGTTGATGAATTTTCTCCGCATAAAAAAAAATAATAAAGAATGCAATTAAAACGTCCGTAAACGTAAAAGTAAATAAAACGAAGTCCGTAAACCGTAACAAGCAGGTAAGCGTTCTTTCGACGCTTGAAGATATCTCATATTGAAACGCGAAAAATAAAAGAATAATAAAAGACAGGAAAAGAAGAGAAGTCTGAGAGACCAAAGACGATGAAATATGAAAGAGAAACAAAGAAAATAAAAAGTACTCGCTATTCATAAACCATCCCTGTGACCATCACACCCGGACACTTTGGGAGAAATTTCAAACCGTAATTCTTTTTTTAAGATTGATGTAACTGCGTTTGCTGATTTTTAGAGTGATTGTAATTGAGGCTTGGTAACAAATGTAGTTAATGTTTTGTTTGGGATTAAAGTGCACTTCTTGCATTTATCCTAACGTTTGCTGTCACTTTCTTTGATTTTCCGAGGGCACGGGGAAACTGTCGAAAACCGGTGCGCCAGAATAGATGGACCCCTAATTTTCTTCTGATTTTCTGGTGCACAGACTTCTTCACAAAAATTCGTTCGATTTACACAAAGCTCTGAGAAGTATCAGGTTTCTTCTGGCTATCTGATACTCGACTAAACGGTCACCGCTCCGAGTATTGGCCTACGTGTAAAGCTGCTTAACTCATCGCACAACCCGAGCAGAACTGCGACCACCGATCCACCGGTAGTCGGTCGTGTTTGAATGTAACTGTCTTTGGAGATTTTCTTGAAATTATTGGCGAAGGCACTGAGGAGGGTTCGCACTACCTGAGTCTGTTTGAGTTCTTGCTCACGATTAGCGTTAAGCCCCCTTGCTCAGAGGCTAATTGTTTCTCACGCCCAGCTTCCGAGTGATCAGCACTTTCCACAGCTTTCCCTACACTGTCAGGGGAGAAGAAACTCGCACCGTGTTTTGGTCTTGATATTCTAGCTTTTACTTATATTGCTCGTTAATTAAATGTTATTTTTAAGGGGTTTCGGAAATTCAGGGATGAGCATTTTTTAAAGCATTTTACAAATACGCCAGTGGTAAATGTGTAATGTCATTTTTTTAAATTTGCCATTGAAATTTTGAGGATTTCTCAAAGGATTTTGATAATTTGTTATTTATACATTTTGTAAGAATTTTCATAAATTCGGAATTTATACATTTTTTAAGAAATTGCATTAATTTGGTATTGAAGGATTTTATAAGTATTTTAAAAGATATTGTATAAATTTGGCATTGAAAAATTAAAAAAAATGTTTTATAAATTTTACATTGAAAAATTTGAGGCTTGATTTCTTCAAACATTTTGTTAATTTGGTATTTATATTTTTTTGATACATTTTTTACATTTTTTAAGGATTTTCATAAACTTGGCATTTATACATTTTTGAATACATTTTATAAATTTGACATTGATGGATTTTACATATATAAACTGATAAATAAGTAAGTTTTTGTAACGTACCTAAACAAACCCAAACAAATTTGAAAATTAATGGCCGTGCATCGAGCCGCCATCACCATCACGAGAACCAACCTATCTCCCTCTCTTTTTCTTCCTCCTCTTTCCTCTCTCCGTCTCTTCGGGTTTATCATTTTATCTCCATTCTGACAGTAATGCACTCAATATTGAATAAGCTCGTTGTGCAATCGCACTTCGTTTCATACGTTACACATATCGCTTTTTATACAAGCTCCCAATCCAATAGTCGCTTTCATACGTATTCAGATATCCGGCTTTTGACAGCTAACTCGAATATGGACGTGTTGAATGTTTTATTTGCCTGTTGATAGTAATATTATTATTTTGGGTTATTACGATTGACAATTGCAATCAGTGTATGTGTAACGCGTCAAATGAGAAACCACCTGTCCGTGTCCAGTAATCGCATTAAATTATATATATATATATATATATATATATATATATATATATATATTTTTATACGGTGAATGCATTCTTTTTTTGACTTGTGACGAATCAAATATTACAGAAAACATTCATCAATGCTATACAAAAACATAAAGACCGAATAAAATGTTTATTAATTAATAATATATTTTGTAATCGAGTAATTGACGAATTAGGATCAACAGCTCTCGAGATCGAGACAAATAATCCAATAACCAAAGAAAACCATTTCGAAATACATTTTTATTTTTGCATTCAGGAAAATACAAAAAAAATCTTCTAAAAACCTTTGAAAACTGAAAAATGTATTTCTTATAATCCTTATATAATAACGCGTAGTATTTTTATTATATTTTTATTACTTTTGTACATTTCTATGTATTATAAGTAATACATTTATAAGTAATTATACAATTACTAATATAATTTTAAATAATTATATAATTACTTATAAATTTATAACTTGTAATACATAAAAATGTACAAAAGTAATAAACATATAACAAAAATACTACGAGTTATTAAATAATACGTTAGTGAATTTTCTCAAAACTTTACCAATTAATTATTCGATCGTCTAAATAATGAAACATTTTTTTCTAATTCCTTTTCTTTTTATCTTTTATTCTTGACTCCACTCTGAGGAAGTCCAATATTTCTGTCAGGGAAAAAGATCGTTGATTCCATATATTACATAGAAGATCCAAACCGCCGAAATATTTTTCATGAACAGCTGCATGTCTCCTTTTATACATGTATAGGTACTTATTATATATACGTACTGTGAATTCTCGCAGGAGGGTGTCACGTCTATATTTACTTAGGAGTAGGATATATCGAAACCCGATGGTCCTGGCACTTGGGTCTACGTTATACCGCACATGTTCATAGCCCATAATCGTCTTTTGAATTTCTTCAAAATCCGTTACATTTTCCTAGACCACTTTCATCGAGACCATATGTGCTTTAAGACAGGATTCTACTATGGGCCCTTGAAAAAAAAGTCTATTTTTATTCATTTTCTTCATGAGATTATGAATAACGATATTACCGTAAAGTTCGTCACGCTTAATGAAGACACTTTTGAAATATATTTAAAAAAAGGTTATTTCATATTTTCTGCACTTTAACATACGAAAACGCGATGCGTTAAAATGTCAAAAATGCCGCATCCAAAATAGTAAAGTTTGGAATTTTTAAGTTCAATATAACACTAGCAAAAATTCTAGTCTGAACTAGAATTTTTTTTATACTTCCAAAAAAAACAAAAAAGCGACGATAAAAATCATGTTTTTTTTCACTGTTTTTTACCAACAAAAAAAATGGTAAAAGCAAATTGTTCGATAATTCGTTTCGAAGATCAGTCGTTTGCAGTGATGATACTTTTTCTCCAATAGCGATTGTTCGAAAGATAAGAAAAGACTGCGAAACGGTTGGTAACGGGAATTCAACGGATAAACGAGAACTCTGCAAAGTTTGGTTCGGCGTTATCGATAATCGGAGCCAGCGATTTCGACGTGCACTTTTAGCTCGTAATCGTGAGGTCTCAATCAACGTTGAAACTCTTCTATGACGAAATCTGTTATCGATAAGAAAAAGGTGAAGCAAGTTTGTCGTATTTGCCGACGTTGGTCTACGCTGCGTCCCCAACTTTCATACCGACAGTGAGCAAAGACATTCTCTTCGTACTACCCTGACCTTTCGATTCGACGATCATACGAGTACGAGCTGGGCCACGTAACAATTACTCTGATAAATCGAAAGTACTCGAATTACGACAAATAACGGATGGCGAAGAAAGATCCCCAACGTTAACGTCGTGAAGCTTCTTTTGCCCTAAAAGAACGAAGATCGAGTCAAATGTTGATGACCATAAGGGACATTTACGTTTCTTCAATGGCTGGAAGATTAAAAAAGGAAAACACATGATTCCCCAAATGGGCCAACATTGCTGAACCAGTTGCCGTTGAAATTCAACTCTTGAAAGACGCTGATGACGACGTTCCAACCCCTGGCTGTTTTCCGGACTTTCGCCGGTAATCCCCTATCCAACTTGACATGTGCCTAGTATTTGCATTTCAATGGACCAGCGAGAAGGATAGAGACATCTGTGTGCTCCCAGTAGTATTCAAATTACGGATTTTGGAGTAAGGGAATAGATGCAGCGTGGACCCGAAGCGCAAGCGCTTTCTGCGCCCGGGTCGTCAATGGTGAACGTTTGGGTTGCAGCTTAGGATGCACCAAGATACCACATGGCCATAAATAGTGGAGAGTGCCACATTGAAGAGGGGACTAAGAATATAACAAACGGCACACTCGGTATCAGATGCGATCTCTTTGGATTCGAACCTTCCTGCCACAAGTCCGATCTATGATGAACGCTTCCTTCGAGCCATGTGGCATCTCCGTATCTTCGATGTAGGCCAGAATCGTTAATTCCGGAATGTAAAATAGAATATCCCCTGCTAGGATTTAATCGTTCTTGTTTTTCAATCAGACTTTTGATTGAGGTCACGTAGGAAATCGACATAACTTCACAAATTTTCGAAACTGTGTTCCTCATAGAGACATTTTGTTGGTTATATCGATCATTAACGTCTGTAGAATAAATTGGGGGGTTGGTTGTTTTTTAAAAAATCTCGGTTTGCCTACGTAAGGTACCTGACGCAAGTAAAGTCCAGTGCCTAATAAAGGCCAAGTTTTAAATATCCAAAACTACAAACTCAAAAGGATTGAGCTCTCATCGTCGAGTGTCTAACTTTGATGGCCGCAATTGCCGTAGGAAATAACCTTGAACATTACTGACAAACGGTTTTTCAAAATCGACAATTCGAAAAAAACCGTGCGGTAGTAAACTCAACCTAAAATTCGATGATTCGGTGCATCCATGTTCTTTCGTAACTTTAAACGCGTGCCACCGGTACCGTTTATACTTCAACACCGTATCACTATCCCAAAACTCCATAAAACGCCGACGGAATCTCCGTGCGTACACACCCTGTTTACAATCTCCACTCGTGATTCGTTTTACCCCAGGTGTTCGTTTTACCCCGAGTACCCCGGTGTTACTCGGTAAATTGGCTTCTCCGAGTGTAGAATCGATGTTTGCGACGGTACTTTTGCCATCAAGTAGTAGAGCTTTGAGACACGCGATCATAAAGAGCCTTTTTCTCTTTCGACTATGAAGGATTACAGATCTTGGCGACCGGCCGAACATTTTGGCGAGTCAAACGAAAAACAAAAAGAAAAAGAGAAAAATCCCCAAACTCGGAAATTGATTAACCGATCAAAATTAACGTTACAAACATTTCAGGAGGGTAAAAGTTCTTCATGCCAAAAAAAAAAAAAAAAGAAAAAAAGTAGAATTCCCATTGGCTGTACTATACCCCACAAATCTAACTTGAGCTTAAGCCTGGAGCACTAATATACGAACTCGATCGCCAAACTTCATTTATTTTCTCTCATAGGAAATAGAGAAACGAGAAATGGCAAAACCAAATAAAGTGACGAAGCTTGACGAAGTTTGGCCGGAGTACGGTAGAACGACCGGGACCACTGGACAGTACTGATTTAATAGTGTTTGATGGAAACGTATTTGGGTCAATGGTTGGTATCGATAAAGATCGTGGACCACCCCTGTCTCTACAAAACGAACGTAGATGTGGAGACGTGTACTCTCGTTGCATAACAGCTCCGCCAACGACGATGAGCTCTTTCGGGTTGTGCGAGGGCCTATGAAGGCCTCGGTTTAAAATTGAGGACCCTGAGCTCGTACACCGGCCAAACTAAAGCTCAAGGAATTCCAATTAACTCTTGAACACGAAATAGGCCACAATTGTATTTCCAAGAGTGGGGGAGGGGGGGAGAGGGGAGGAACTCTCGCTTCAGCAGAAATACGTTTATCGATAAATTAAATACAAATTACGCGAGTGTATGCATTGTTGGTGTTTACGATGTTGGACATTTCGGAGGTTGCAATCAAGAAGCTCCTAGCCGCAATTAATACCAAGCAATTATCATTCCCTTCGCACCAATAAAATCCCAAACGTTTTTACTTTCGCCAAAATACATAAACAAAAATAAACGTCAAAAGTTTAACAAACGTATATCAAAGGTTTTGTACTTTCGCGTGTGTTATTTCTGTGAATGTATTCCATAGGGGAAAGTTCACTTCGTAACGTCGAAAGCCCAAGATACGATATGACGAAACTCGTAATTGCGACGCATCGGCTGTGACAAACGACAGGAAACTCAAATGAATTCGATAACACGGAAAATGCGTTTACGAGCGTTTGTTGAAGTGCATTATTCAATTGTCTAGACAGGTGTATTCAATCGATCTCACTTCGTTATCGAACACCCCGGGGTCGCTTCGACAATTACAGCACTTGACGTTTACACACGCCTCGAGTGTTCTTCGAGTGCGAAATTCGTCGATTTTTTATCGTTTACTTTCTTTATTTTTCCCCCTTTAGTTTTATTTCTTTAGTTCCAACCCTTAAGGATTTTAATCCATTTAAATTTCGCGATTAGAATCATTCCTATCATTACCTACACACCTTTCACTTGTTTAACCTAAATTCAAACTTAAGCCGTCACCGCACCGAGTATTGGTCGTGCTCAAACCTGCCTATCCTCCAGTGTTCATTTTATTTATTTCCCCACTTTTTCATTATTTCATTCGATTTACCAAAACATCATATTATTCTCTTTAGCCATCTCCAGTTTGTTTGCTTTTGTTTTTTTTTTTTTCGTTTTTTTTTTTGTTACCAAAGTAGCGATCAAAGGCCCAGCACAGAAGCCACAAATCGGTGCGGTTTGTTCGTTCGTCGGTACCTTTTTCTGCCTCATTCAAGGTTCTGGACAATCGATCCACGAATGGGCGATGTTTGCGCTAGACGTTATAGCGATACCAACCAACCGGATCGTACTCCAGCGTCATTTTTCCAACCAATCTAGAACCCCTGTACGTTTTATCAGCCCCCATCTCCATCGCCATTACTTTCCGCGAGAAACGGCATTCTCGAATCATTGACACCTAATTCCGATCCTGCACAGTTTAAAATCGACAATTTCTCCATCATTCTCGAAAAACCGATATTCTCGTTAGGAATAAAAACATATTATTTCTTCAAATTATCCGAGGCTCGTTAAATTTGATACGAAGCTTATCGCGGCAATCCAAAAGGACGCTAGCGTTGTTCGTATCTCGGCTAACCTTCGATCCAACCAAATACCAAAAACCAACAATCTCAAACCCACCCAATACCCCCAAACTCCAAAAATCCCTCAATGTCTATTCACTCCTTCACCCAAAAAGTTTCTCTCTTAAACCCAAAAGTCTTCAACCCTCCGACCCGTCAACCCTCCACCTTACTTTCGGACTGTCTTCCAACTCCGTCCGAATCCTCGTGTCTTTCAATCAATAGATTCGTACGAAAGAATAACCTCGCGTAACGACCTCTGGAAATTCATGTTTACACGTATTACCCTCGCAAGGTTGAACCGTATGCGACCGTTCGCACGAATACACGGATGGAAAAGTTCCACGACCGCAAACGTGTGCGTTAACAAGGGCGCTTGTGGTCAACCGTCGCGTTAACGCTTCTTCGTCCCAATTGTCATCGACGACCAGATATCTTCATCGAACCTAACTACCGAACGTATGAATTTTATTAGCAAAGCGCATCTATAAGCGTATCGATATCCAATGATGCTTCAGACATTTTTCCGTGGTGAAGAAATACCGAGGTGTACAGGTTACCTATAAGCTAACCTCGTAAATATATACACACATATATATATATATATATAAATATATATAAAGGCCTATTTATATATATATTTATAGATATGTGTTTATATAGCTATATATGTATATAAATATATATATATATATAAGCCGTGGCATTTTGGAGTGGAGTTGTAGAGTCGAGTCTCCGATATCGAGCGGGTGGCCCAGCAAGGGGTGCTTTGCTCGCCTGCTCACGAAGGAGTGCGCACCCGCGAAGCGTTCTCGTTTCCCTCCCATGATGTGTACACGTAGAGCTCCGAACACGGACGTGGCTCATGTACATATCCCTCCCCCCCGTAGACGTTTTTTTCACACCCACGTAGGCGCACAGACACTCGGAGGGGTTGCGAGGGGCCAGGGCGATTCGTTTCCCGTGTTGAACGGCAGATGGCGTCGAAGAGGTTAGAAGCGTGGTGGTAGAGTGGTGTGATCAGGAGAGCCCCAAAAATGACGAAGCGGAGTGATGAGCGCGTGCGAGGACGCGTGCGAGGAACCAGAAAGAAATAAGTAAAAGTAAAAAAAAAAAAAGAAAAACGACCCCCTCGAGCCTCTCCGTAATAATCGGAAGAGGCTAATAAAAAGGATAAAACGTATTGTAGAGAAGTGTAAGAAAGGACAAAAAGAGAGAGAAAAAAAAGCAGTGCGGGGTGGGCGAGAAAATGTGCGCCAGTGGTGGTCCTATTGGGTCGGTGATTGAAGATTGGCAAGAGGGTAGAAACGAAGGCTTATTTCACCCCCTGACTTCGGTTCTATTCCTCGACGACCCCGATATCAACCCCGTGGACCCCACTCTCGATTAGGGTGGAGCGACGGGACACACTCGAGACTGTGCGAAGGACTATACCGTAGTAACGGGCTAGTTTTACCACAGTGTGCAGCGGGCGGGCAATCGCGGCGGGGGCGCCGTTCTGCTGCTCCTGCTCCGAATGTGTGTGACTGTGTGTGTGTGTACGAGAGAGAACGAAAGAGAGAGAGAGAGAGAGAGTGATTTTGTTTTTATATTTTCGTTTTTATTTTATTTTTCAATTAGTCGCATTGCCAAAAGTGCGACCGAGTTGCACATGGAGCCGGATAGGAATGAGAATGAGAATGAGAGAGAGAGAGGGGGAGAGAGGGGAATAAGAAATAATCGAGATTAATGGGATCGGTAACGTTGATGCCTTTTTAGGTAACTGAAGAGAAATAAATCACGGTGGGGGCATGTGCGAAAAGCTTCGGCTATTCAATCGATCTCGAACTGAAAGGAGAAAGCCACAAAAAAAAAAGGAATAACAAATATGGATGTGGGCGGTTGGAACACGCGGTGAAACCGCGTGAAAGTCTCGATAAAAACTAGTTCGAAGAAGAGAGAAGAAGAAAATCAGAGATGCGGGAATACCGCGAGGTTTCTAGATGTGGGCCGATGGACAAATACGATAGTGGTACAGTGTCGTTGTTGGTGCCCAGCGAATTGTGAATCCCATCGATGAACGTTGTTTAAGAGGTTCATGGAAAAATGTGACGTTTATCGTCGTAACGAGACAACGGGAGGCTCGTGGAGATACGACAAATATACACGAAGAGATCACGTTTGTTAACGGATAGTTAATACTTAATAATCAAGTATTTGGTAGGTTTGATCGATTAGCTGAATCAATTAAAAAGTCATAGGAGGCACGATCAACGTTAGGAAGCGTCGGAGCAATGGAAAACGAATTTTTTCATACGCGGCTCGAAAGGCTCGAGGCTGAGGATACGAGCTGCTAGCGGTTGCCCAGAAAGGGAAGGGAGGGTGGGGATTCTCGAGGAGGCTTTACGGACGTGCCTTTTGGGGACGTCCTAGTGTTCGTCGAAAGATCCTTTCTTTCCAGTGCCATACTATCGGTCGTCTCAAAAACTCGATCGAGAAAAAGAAACACGTTCTACGCAAAAAGTAAAAAAAAACAAAAAAAAAAAAAAACGAAGAAAAATAAAAAGAACGTTGAAAGCAACTCGGTTGGTGCGAAGCCGTTAGAATGGCGACGATTACGAGGAGAACGTTGACCAGGGATTTTGGTGGTGATCCAAGTGGAAAGACGGGGGTAACTCGTACGAGAATCAACGCTTTCAGTCGCCTACAATTCGTTCGAGGCGTCCTAACGAGCCTCGTCGTTGTATTGGCGATCGCGACTACCACCAAAGGCCACAGACCATCCCCGAACAATCCTTCGATCGGGTCTCTCAGCACTGCACCCCCAATCTCGGCTACAGCGTCCTTCGGTAGTTTTCCAAATTCCAGCTTCTACCCCGTGAATCCTGGTGGGAACGGTACCGGTATAACCGAGGATAACCGAAACGGAACCCAGGATCATAATCATCACAACGCTGATGAAAAACCACCGCTGTTTCCACGGGATCTTTTCAGCCTCGAGGAACGCAGACGCGGTGCCGTTATACTTCACGTATTAGGGGTTGTTTACATGTTCGTCGCCCTCGCTATCGTATGCGACGAATTCTTCGTACCTTCGTTGGACGTTATTATTGAAAAATTTGAAATAGCCGATGACGTTGCCGGGGCTACTTTCATGGCGGCTGGTGGCTCGGCCCCTGAATTGTTTACCTCGATTATCGGGGTTTTCGTGTCTTTCGATGATGTTGGTATTGGCACCATCGTAGGATCCGCCGTATTCAATATTCTATTCGTCATCGGTATGTGCGCTATATTCTCCAAGACCGTGCTTTCCCTCACATGGTGGCCGCTATTTCGCGACTGTACGTTCTACAGCGCGAGTCTACTGACTCTCATATACTTCTTTAGCGACAATCTCATATACTGGTACGAGGCACTCGTGTTGTTTGGCTTCTATCTCAGTTATGTTGGCTTCATGAAGTGGAATCAACCCATGGAGAAACTCGTCAAGAGGATACTGTACAGGAACAAGGTTACGAGGGTCAGATCGACCGATCAGTTGATGCCATCGGTGAGTTCAATTTATTTTCTCCAACGTTATCAACGATGGTCAGCGAATCTTTTTTTTTTTTTGCATCCTGCGAACTTATTTTCCTGTTGATACAACCGTGACACTTTTTTTAATCAGCACTGCCGGATGATCGACGTGCCACCATTCAACTGGCATTCAAGTCGAAGTATTTATTCGATTCGTAGAAATTGGCAGGTGGAAAAGAATAAATATTTCGAAAAGACGACAGAGATGGCAGTTGGGTGGATTGGATCAGCCAGACGATGGGTTCGATCATTGGCCATTGGACTTGTGGATAACAATTCGCTAAGTGATCAATGATTCATGATTAATGACCATTCGTGGTCAATGATTTCGTTGATGATCATCAATGACCGTTTGTGGTCAATGATTTAGTTGATGATCATCAATGACCATTCGTGGTCGAAGGTAAACTTGATAATCATTAGTAGCCATTTACGTCCAATGATCAATTTAATGATCGTGAATTAACATTTATGGGCAACGATCGATTTCATCATCATTGATCGCCATTTCTGGTTAACGATCTATTTTATGATTATGGATGGATATTCGTGGCCAAAGATGGACGTCACGATCATTGATGACAATTTGTTTCTAATCAACCATTGATAACTGACATTCAATCTCAAAATGCATCAGCCCTTTCTCAATGTCGTCGAAAACAACCTCCGGATAACTATTGAAATATTAAACAATGGAATTGTTCATTTTCGGAAGGAATATCGAGTTTCCTTAACCGTGATACTTTACTTGCCAATTTCAGAGCCCAATTCGAAAGCCTTGATCCCAAATGAGTTATCGTTTTTCTTTGTGTTTTATTTTTGTTTTGTTTTTTTTTTTTTTCCAAGACCAAGACCTCGTTGAATTTGACCCCGTTTTGCTCTCGTGCTCGTAATATTAGGACGACTTTAATTCACGAGGAATGATCGAATATTCCACCTGCCAGAGCTCTGGCTCGTTCACGACATCTCGTGACTTATATCCCCGTCTCAAATCATCACGGAAGAAAATACTTTGCCTCGTCGTATACGTATATCATTATAATATTCCTGATATCGCTGCTATCGTACAGTAAGAATAAAGTAAATCTAGGAATAACGAGGGGAATCCAGTTCTCCTGGGGAAAGAAAGGTGTTAGCGTGATAACGCCAGAGACTTCTTTATTTTTCTCTTTCAACAAAAAATCGAATCATAAGATTCTCATCTCTGGCGTCTCTGAAACTAAAACTTTTCACAGAACTTTTCAGGAAAAGATATTTCGACTATTCAAAATAGAGATTTAAGAATATCTTATTCATTTTCGTTTCATACCATAAGATATGAAAAAACCCAATTTTTTAACGTAAATACATTTAGTTTTCTCTCATCCAACCAACCTTTGAAATTTTTTCTTTATTTTTTTTTTTACTTATCACCAACCTTTGAAATTTTTATTTTCATTTTTTTACTTATCACCATTCCCAATCGAATCCTTCTCGATCACTCTCCATATTCCCTTTGATAACCTAACCTCCTTCCCTAGTAGAAAACATTTTCAAATTCATAACTTCATAAATTTTCCAATTCAATTTTTGTCATTTTTGAATTTTTTTTTCGTCAAGCTGATTTTTTTTCCTCCTAGCTATTGATTTTTTTTCGTCAAGCTGATTTTTTTTTTCATCATAGCCATTGATGTTTTTTTTGTCAAACCGAGCGTTGAACTTTGTATAAATAATTAACTCACGAGTAACGTGGTGTTTTCGCTTCGCCTTAAAATCCAAGCATTTTGGATTAGTATTAAATGTGCGCCATGGATTGAACTAGGCTTCTTACTCGGAATCGAACCGAGTCCCGATCGCTTAACGCCGAGCCCTTTTCTGGTAGCTCGTATCCATAGGATAGGCTGTGAATGATGGAATGATGGATTGTTCATGTTCAGATTCATCGGGTCTAACACATGCATACGTATAAACACACACACATATATATATATTGATGAACCAAATCTGGACAGCGAGATTCGTGCTCGTTGACCCGCGAGTGGCACACCCCCAAATCAACGGAGCGATAAAAGCTTCGATTCACGTCCGAAGAATATCGAAAGTGAGAACCATCGCTCTTATCGATGGAATTTTAATAGTAGATGTTCAGAAACGTCACGGAGTCGTTCAGATGACGTAAAAAAACGATGCTCTTGCCAGTTCGAAGAATTGCCAAATAAGGGTAATTTCGGAAACGAGACTTTCCAATGTCATCAATATTCGTAGACGCTTCGATCGCTGCCAAATTCTAAAGAATCAGAAATACGTGTTGTTTTTTAAAGATTTTAAATTTTTTTATTTCATCGAAGGTGCTTCAATTTAATTTGTCTTTTCGTAATGATATTCCATTGGGGTCTCCGAGTTGTACGTAGGTGCGGAGTGAGAGTAGGGCAATGTTGCCAAACAGCCTGGTGGAAGAAAAATCGATTTTCACGGCCTGCCGCTTTTATATTATGCTACAGCAACTACTAACTGTGCTGACCCTTCACAAATACTCGTGACAGTTCTGTCCAGATGGGAACACAGTTACAGCGGGAGCTTTAAGCTTCAGGGCTAATTTTGAGGTCTGAAGGGTAAAGGTTTGTAGGGATCGTCTACGTCTTTCCCTATTGATGAATTCAATGCTATTCTATCGCTTGTACACACATCTTACGTCACTGAAATAGCACCAAGTACCGAGCCCTGAACTTCGATTTATTTTCTCATTTACAAACTTCTGGATTTTTACGTTTTACTCTTCGGGATTGGACCTTTCTTTTCTGTTGACATTGGACTGTAACTTATTTCCTATTCACGATCAACTTTCATTATCACTCCTTATTTACGCTTCACCGATCTAACTGAACTTACGGTTCAGTTAGATCGCAGCTTTGAAAAATTCTGTATTTCTGGAGGGCACGGGGAAACTGCCGAAAATCGGTGCCAGAATTTGTGGACCCCAAATTTTTCTGATTCTTTGATGCACATACTTTTCATCGTGATATTATTGGGTAATTCCGGAGTAAATGGCCATAATGACCATCGTTTTTTTTATTAAGGTTGGATAAGACTTTTTTATATTATTGAACAGGAAAATGTAAACGCCTTTTTTTTTAAATAAATTTTTTTCCGGGTCGATTTTTCGAACCTATTGAACCGAACGGCTCCATTTTTTTTTTACTAAGTATTTCTTACATCTATGATTATCGTTGGTACCTCGAGCTCGAATATTTCATATTTATTATATATTTTTTGCAAAAGGAATCTGCAAAAAACGATGTTTTTTTTCGAATACCCGCCATTTGGGTGTTTTTATTTGAAAATCGTCAATTTTGTTACTCAAGAGACACGTGGTCTTACTGAATCTACAACATTTTGGTTTCTAAACGTTCAATATTTTTGTACGTAAAAACTGTATAAAATCAATTAAATTTTTGTTTTGATTGATCTTCAGGTTTTGTTTCTTAACCGAAAAAAAAATTATAACAATATATATGCCAAGTTTCGTAAAAGAAAAACATTTAAAAAAAAGGCAGTTTTCAAAAGCGTTTAAACTAAGCGGTCACCGCTCCGAGAAATGGCTTTTCGGTTTGCAATATTCATTCGAAAGCCATTCTTAGAGCATGCGAAAGTACGAATGAGTACGAGACACTATCGATAGTGTATAGAAACGTCAAAACGATTGCTTCTAGACTCAACCTGTCTACAACTACGATAACAAAAGTTGTTTTTTTTTATTCTCGAACATGTTACGTGATAAATTTATAGAAGCTTATGCTCTAATTTCGAACAATAGAGCTCAAGGGAAGCATAGCGTTGGTGGCTCTGCCCCCACAGTTTGCGGATAATCAAGACTCTCCGCAATTAAGCATGCGCGATCGCACTGGGACGATTTCGTCCCACGTGAATTTTCATTTTTATATACCTGATAAACAGAAAAAAAATTTAACTAAAAAAATATCCTACTGCACAACAATCAAAACTCGAGACGCAATTTTTTTCTGGATTCAATTTTTAAAAATAAAATTTAATTTGTTTATCATTTAAAAAGAAAAATACAATTTCAATTATCTCAAATTTCTAAATAAAAAATTAAATTATGAGTCTCGAACTTTTCAAAATTGCAAATAAAATATAAATTCTTTAAAATTTATCGATCGAAAATAAAATTCAAATCCTTACATTTTTTAAATTACAAATAAAACATGATTTCTCAAAAACTTTGTTTTGTAACATAGACTGTAAGTGTAAGTTTGTAAGAATTTCATTTTGTTGAAGTAAAATTCAGATACCTGAACACTTTCAAATTTATAACGAAATTTTAAAAAATTCCAATTAATTTATATCGCTGTGCAAAAAAAAAAAAAAGAAAACAAATGATCCAAGCATTCAAAAAGCTACAACTGGAATTTGCATACACTCAGAGGGCAAGGAGGATTGAAATTGTACAAATTTGTTTTTCCTATTCACGATACTCCCATTGTTATCTTCGAAGAAGTTTTCTTTGGTATTCGCGAACGTGAAAGAGAGCAAATATACATTTTTTTCGCGACGAAACGCATTGGACAATGGAAAAAAGACAAAAGGGTGCATAAAGGTATCTGTAAAAAAAAGATGGGCGTGAGGGACGAAGGGAGGAAGGGTGGGGGGTAAGCTGAAGGAACAAAGAGGAAAAAATTACCAGGTAAACTCGGAGTGCATTGTGTGTATCGTGCGTCAGCTAGATTTCGAGACGGTGCGCATGTACACACATAGACAATTGTTCTTCGAATCTGTCCACGCGTCCCTATGTGCTGCTCCATTTTAGGTAGCGATCCAAAACGTATCTGAAAGATGCAGTCGAGTCGGAAAACATTTTCCGGTATCATTAAGGGGGTAGAATGAATCAAGTAAAAAAAAGAAACTTGTCGAAAATTTCATCGCTCGGATTAAGGGAATGACAAACACGCTGGAAAGCCTCGACGCGGCCCCTGGTTACCTCGGTAGTGACAATTTCGTAGTTTTGCGCCGCGAGACGCTACCGACGGATGGCGACCAAGAATTCGGCTAAGTCTCGACTTTTCGGGCGAAGAATCGAGGCAGGACAAATGTGGAGCGCTGAGCGTGGGCGCGCGTGTGTGTGTGTGTGTGTGTGTCAACCGATAGGTGCAAAATTAGACTGGGAAAATGCGAAAAACCTTTCGGGGATATTTTTTCGACATTTTTACGTAGAAATTGAGGGTTTGGGGCGAATCTAATGGTGGATTCGTACTCAGGGGGTCAAATTACATCGAAATGGATCAATCAAAAAAATATTAAAAATCAAAAATTTTTTTCGATTTTTGGGCAAAATACATTTTTTCACTAAATCGTCGATAACTTTTTTCCCTTTGGAATTTGGTACTCCATTGTACGCTCAATCTCTTCAGTATGATTTTCCCTTCAAAATGCTTTTTTTAACATTAATGTCCGATGATTTTTCGATTTTTGGCAGAATTTCAAAGTTGGACCA
>JAPYZI010002081.1:0-32156 GCA_030523105.1 Ophioninae sp. A BG-2022a | reverse complement strand
GCTTTTCGGTAAAACCGAAATAAACGAGAGACTTCTACGAGAGGCTCGACGATGAGGATGACGACGACGACGAGGACGACGAAGACCACGACGACGATCGCAACGCTCCCGTCCTCCCGAAGCTCATCTCTTGCCAAGAGAAACCGCGCTTTACGTCTGAACTCGACTACCCGACCAACCAGAGCTTTTATACGAGGAACTCGTGACGTCCTCCCGGTTACGATCGACCATTGGACGAGCCACTTCCCCACCGAGAACGCTTTACGTCCGAGCCCCGTCTGCTCTCACGCTGCATTGCCTTATATATATATATATATAAATATATATACATACGCACATATATACATATATATTTATATATTTTCGAGTGTATGTGTACGTAAAAACCTTTTATTTACGTATATATGTATGTTTATGTATATATATATATGTGTATTTAGAGCAAGCCAGGGTTTATATATATATATATATTTGCGTCTGTACGTATATATGTGTATATCTGTATGTATATATTATAATAAGCTTGTAAACGCTGGCTTCGGTTTCAACGCGCTCGGGTAAAAAGTTTTCTCACTCGCAGACCTTCCACCGAGACTCGAAACGAAAAAAAGGAATAAAAATTAAAAAAAAGAGATCGAACGAGATTTCGTTGGGGAAGAAAAAAAAATTGAGAGTGTAAAGAGATATTTCATTTGTTCGTAGGTTTATTTCAAATTTTTTTTAGGAGTTCGTGTAGTTTTGCTCTTTTTTTAAAGGTGCATTGTTTTTTTTCATTTTTAATTAAAAAAGAAAAGGTTTTTTGATGGTTTATTTTGAATTTATTGTTAAATTGAATTTTCACGATTAAAGGTTCTTCGAAATTTCGAATTTTTTGTATGATTGTACAAGGTAAATCGAATTTTCAAGTGCGACCAAGAATGGACACGTTCGAATTGAATTCGCGTTTACGAGCCAGATCGTGTCGCAATTTCACGAAACTCACGGGCGGGATAAATCGTCGTCGTTGAAATAATCATCAGGAATTGGGCTCTTATCGACACGCCGAAACTTTCGGTTGATCCGAATCTCTCGATATCTGTAGCACATCTGACAAACACTTGCAAAGCTTTTCGAATACAGTGGAAGGTCGATTTAGTCGAGAATTTAGGGATTGAAAATGAAATCGGGCAACGAAAAATAAAGTACTCGAAAACGAAGGACTGAACGTTGGCAAAGCGGAAAAAAATAGTAAAACTAGCTCAGACCCAAAAATAAAAAAACTAGATTCTTTTTGTACTCCAAAAAAGGTATTATTTTTTAAATCATAATTCAACCTTATTTTATTAATTGCAGAAAGAATGTTTTCTGCAAATACGAAAAAAAAAATCGAATTTTTTTTTAATTTGTGGATGCAAAGATTATTGAAATATCTTTTTTGTAATTATTAAATTATCATACCTTTTTTGTAATAACAAATTTGGAATTTTATTTTAATTTCCTGACATGGAAAAAAAACTTTTTGTGCTCGGATCCAAAAATTACAGAAGCCAGAAAAACAAATCTTTGGTTGCATAATTTTTGTTTCCGCGAATTTTCAATGTCTGGTGAAAAATATTCGACTTGTAAATAACCGTAAATCTAGTGAATGTGCAAATGCTCTTTTCGAGCCACGAAGGTGACTAGGAACTTTGCAATTTTTTTTCTTCTTCCCTTTTTTTTTAAGCAGTCGTTATTTAACTGTTCGTAAGGAGCCGTAAAAAAAGTCTCGTTCTATGTGTCCTTCAAACGAGAATCGCTTTGGACGGATGCATCACTCGCGTAACTCTTTTTTTTCGAAACGTTTTTAGAACAGTCTTTTTTCGTTAATGATTCAAGATCAGCGGAATTTTCCATGCGAATATCTCGGAAATGGAATATTCCAGTAGTTTACATTTTGAGAATTTTTTTTTTCTCCAAAATTTCATAGCTTTAAAGTCTCAGATTTGAGTGAAAACGAATATGTTGTAAAAATTGTAAAGTTTCTAGAAAGTTTCGAAACGTTAGCCGTTTTTTTTTTAACATACATGTCCAACTTACATTTGACAATTAAATCTAATAATATTTATCTATCGTGCCATTGAACCATACGTTCAATTTTCAATTTTATTTCGATTCAATTATTTATCAATGAAAAGTCTTGTTTAAAGTAAAAAAAAATTTTTTGCAAATACTAAAAGATCTTTTTATAATTATAAAAGTAATTTGTAATTCAAAAAAAAGAAAATAATTACAGACATACAAAGGACATGTTTCTTTTTTGAGTTTATTTAATTCGATTGATTTTCACAATTTTATTATTAACAATATTCGATTTAAAAAAGAAACTCAGACCAGGCAAAACTATGAATTACAATTATGTGCAAGAATCTCGACTTCGCCAATTCAATAATCTTTTCAGAAAAACATTATAGAAAATCGATCAACTTTTTGCAAATAAATTTCCACTACACATATATGGAGAGGAATTTTTTTGCGTACGTGGATACACATACGCAAGGTATAATAAGAATGAATACCAGTTGTTCGTAAAAACAGTCGCAATGCGGAGAGAACAATAAGAACAGGGAGAAAAAAAAGAAGAATATCCTCTTTCTCGAGGTTAACGTAATTCCAGGCAATTTTGTTGAATATCGGGTATACCTACACGCGTTTCGTTGCCTCCTCCCGCGTGCGAAATTGCACGTCCTCTTCGGGCAACGAAAAAAAGAATTATTTCGGTTACGAAGAAAAGCATTTTTGCGTTTTGAAAATTTGATCGCGTTTTGAAAAATAAACCCGAGTTTTGTGCACTTTGATTATTTATTATGATAATTTGTTATCAATATTGCTATAATTATTTTACAAATTAATTATTATTATAAGTATTATTTATTAGTTTTATATTTTGTAATATATTATAATGATCGAATTATCACTGTTTTCCTTTCAAATTTTGTATCAAATACCCTTTTTTTCCTTTAAGGGGTAAGAATTAAAATTTTCGTTGTTTCGTGACAGATCAAGGGCAAAAAATGGAAAGCCTTCAATGGACATTTAAGTCAATTAAAATTGACAATTGAACAATTGTCTTTCATTGGGTAGACAAATTTGAAATTGGACACCTTGTATACGAGACTGTATTTTTGCTCTTCCCCCTTTTTTTCCTGTTTTCGTTACTCCCTCGCCCCTCCCCTTTTTTTGCTCCCTTCTCTTGTTTAACTCTCGAGACCCTCGTAATATAATTTTCCTAATGAACTAATAATTCCCAAGTTGCACTAACGCAAATTGCGCATAACACGAGTGTGGATGGAGCTGACCGGAAGGGCGTACGAGGTGGGGTAGGGGGTTGTTCACGTTAATGGCCGGACGCGTATGTACGATTTTTGCTCGATTTTGCCCTACCTCATTCGCTCAAAGCCACATCAAAGATTATCCGTCGTTGCACTCGAAGGAATTTCCTGTCCGCGTAATATGCTACACCGCCCCTTCCTGTAACCTCCTTCGATCTCCTTTCTGTCCTTGTACGGAGGTCGACGACGATAATTGTTTCAATAGTGAAAAAAAATAATAAATTAATCTTTTTTATTGTAAAAAAAGTCTTAACGAATGTTTAAATCCTAAATAAAGTCTCGATAAAATTTTTTTAACGCAAAAGAAGTCTTAATAAACTTATTGTAATCCTAAAAGAAGTCTTAATGATTTTTCTAAATTGTAGGAATTATTTTTTAATTAAAAGAATATTTTGAACTCTAAAAGAAACGATTTTTTAATTAAAATACTTTTTTTTGTAAAGATTTCGTTAAAGAAATTCTTTTAATTGTTTATTTTCAATTTATATTAATTATTTACAAATGAATTATCTGAATAAAAAATGTTTTTTTTTGTATTGGAATTCATTTTGTTTTTAAAAAAACGGTGAGGCAGTCATTATTTTTACAGTAAAAAAGAACAAATTTATTCGTGTGCAATTATCAATTACAACCAAAAAAGATTTTTTTTTCATTCATTTGAAATTCGTTTCCACAATTTTGGAGGAGGAAAAAAAATGACTCGCGTGTCGTTCGCGTCGGAGTCTTATAATCCTCGGGAGCCCCCGCGATGACAGAGAAACGTATAGCTCACGGAAATTCCATGTGACGAGAGCGAGAGTCGAGACGCGATACGATTACAGAGGGTCAGGGCCATCGAGCGCCTCGTCATCGGGGATAAACTCGGGATCGTCATTTTATTATTACTACACTAAAATATCGAGCGACCTCTGGGTCACGAAGGAAACGACCGACTCATATGTATTCGAATACGAATATAAAAGAGCGAATTCGAGGACCAAGTCATTGGCGATCCTTGACAATCGTCCTTTCGTTAGCACGAGTTCCAATTGAACCAAAAATGAAAAATGAAAATAGAAAACTGTTTTAATTTTAAATTTTATTATTTTTCATAATTGTCCGTTTGAGACATTAATGACAATCGTCCTTTCATTAGCACTAGTACCAATTGAACCAAAAATGAAAAATCAAAAAAGAAAAATATGTTTTTTTTATTTTTATTTTTCATTTTATCATTTTTCACGTTTTTTCTTATACTGTTTGGCTCGAAGTTCGAAATTGTCCATTTGAGACATCAATCAATGATGAATTTGCGTGACTTATGAAACAACGAAGATTAATTCAGAGTACCGAAAAATCACGCTCTTTTTCACAAACATGTTTTCGCCCGATCCATTTATAAATGGCTATTTACTGTGGGGGTAATATCGCGTAAAGAAAAATGCTATAAAGTTACTCGGTCCGATTTCGTGGCGTGAAATTAAGGAGTTTAATTGGGGGGAAGGGATTGATTATTGTTAAACAGCTTACAAGTATTTTTTTTTCTTAAGGGGGAATATCCTACGAATATTTTTTCCAACCCCGATAACAGGGCTTCCAGACACCATTTATTTATAAAAAAAATGCTTGATTATCTCCAATGTTGATACTTTAAAACAAAAAAATCGAATTTTGTTAATCGATTTTTGAGAGAATAATTCACAAAATTGATTTTTTTTAATAACAATTACAGAGCATCTAGTCAACGAACATTTATAAAAGAAATTGTTGATAAACTTTAATATTTATACTTTCAAACAATAACAAAATGTAATTAAAGAGGAAAATTCAAATGATCGGGATGTAAGAAAAGGAGGGAAGTTTTCATCGACTTTGATTCTCGATTTCCTCAAGTTGCATTATCGAAGAAAATATAGGAGAATGTGTCGGATGACTTCCGGTTTTCGTGATATCGTGGAGACAACAGAACTTCGCGTGGTTGACACGAGTCATTTTTGATAAGGCGTCGATGTCGAGGGATTGTACGCGAAGATATCGTGAATCGAGTGCACGCTCGGGTTACGTGGAACGCACTCGAGCTCTCGGTGTGTCAACTCCATTCCGGCGGAAATTGGTGCTCGACGCGATGATTCGATCCTACATTTTGCAATTTAAGTCACAATGTTGCTATCTTCGAAAGATAATAAATGTGCAATGGAAACCAAAAAAGAAAAAAAATGGTCGGATGAATGAGCGATAATTATAAATAGAATTTCTGCTAATTGAATCGATGTGAAAATAAAAATCTTTTTTTTTATTATTTCAATTATAATTGTAGTTAAAGTCAAACATTTTTAATTATTTGAATTATAGTCATAATTAAAATTAATCTTTTCTTTGTTTCAATTATTTGAATTATAATTATAATTGAAATGGAATTTTATTTAAAGGAACAATTACTTCAATTATAATATAGCATAAGGCTAAAAATGATTAATTTTTTAATAAAGAGAAATCAGTAACCGGAGAAGCGGTTTAAAAAAATAAAAAACGTGGCACGTGCTATGGAAGTTTCGTTTTGAGCATTCTACGTTTCTGGTGATGGTTTACAAAAAAAAAAAAAAAAAAAAAAAAAAAAAAAAAAAAAAAAAAAAAAAAAAAAAAAAAAAAAAAAAAAAAAAAAAAAAAAAAAAAAAAAAAAAAAAAAAAAAAAAAAAAAAAAAAAAAAAAAAAAAAAAAAAAAAAAAAAAAACTGACGCGTGTCCCGAAATCGGAAGGTCAGAAATAAAATTTAGAAAGAAAGAAACGGAGATGAAGACGCGAGGCGATCTCGACGTGCAGTTTGAGCAATCCGTAGACGATGTTGCTTTTTCCTTTTTTTTTACAGCTTACGTGCGCTGTATCACTTTTCTTCTATATCCGAATTCACGAGATCCACATGGACCAGACAGCTGGGCAACCTTTTCGATGCGATCTTTTTTTATTTCCTCGAGAGAAAGAAAAAAAAGAAATTTAAAAAGCAAGCGCTCGCATTTATAACTCTTTCTTTTCTGCAGCAATGATTTTTTTTTTGAATAATTTAAATAATTTAAAAAATGAATATCATTATTTAAAAAATTCTTTTAACTTGAAAAAATACTTTTTGAAGCTGCTTAAAAAAGAAAATGTTGTGTAAAATATTACAAATATATTTTCTTGATGAGAAATGTTTTTAAGTAGAAAGGAATGGTATTTTTATTACAAATTTTTCCGATTAATAAATATTTGTTTAAATTCTCTTTTAAAGTTTTGAAAGTGTAGAAAATTTTGACAATTCTTAATCTAAAATTGTTACTTGTTGAAAACTCCCTGTGTACCTTTTTTCTCTTGGAGGAGCAACGAATTTTTTTTTAAATTAAAATTACTAAATTGTTACTCGCTCAAATCTCTTTTTTTTCCTCGAGAGAAAAATAAAAGAAAACAGGAAAAACAAACGCTCGTATGTAAAGCTTCTTTCCCTTCGAGCAGCGACGCCGAAAAAGAAACAATATTTATTCGATCCCACGCGGTAAATTATTCCCGCTACATGTTCCGTTGTTGGATTAACCACGAATCCTGGAACGGCACTAAATCGATGTCTCGTATTATTGATCCACGATCCGACAGCTTTAAATCAATCGTCATGTACGCCCGATTCCAACGGCAATAAACTTGGCCACGTTCTTCTTCCGAATTCGTGATTTATATCGTCAATTTTTTAAATCTTTGAAAATGGAATATTTGTTTTTCTTTTTTTTCGAACTTTGTCAAAAATAATAAATTTCTTGTTCCTAAATCTTTTATATTAATAATAGAATCAATTTTATGTTCTGTTTTTTTATTTTTGCATTTCTAAACTTTCGAAAAATTTAACATGAAGGAAATATTATTATTTGGGTTTCTGAATTTTTTAAGTATAAAAATGAAAAATAATTAAATATATTTTCTGTTTGGGTTTTGTTCAACCTTCAGAAATTATTTGTTTCCAGTTTATGCAAATTTATACATCGATAAGGAAAATTTCGAAATTTGATCTATTTTTGTGTCTATTTATTTAATTGTGTCAATTCGTGCCCATTGAATTGCGAACGAGGAAAAAAGTTGACGGATCGTGGAAGTGTAATTCGTGTCAAATTATCATCAACTTTAAGGCACGAGCTCGATTGAAAATATTTTTGGAACGATCGAATAACCGACCGTCTGGCTAAAACTTTTTACCGTACTTTCACGAACCAATAAAACGCGGGAAATAAAAACTTTGTGATGACACGCATCGTCGTTTTCGATAAAATTCGTAAACGCGGTTCGCGATGTTTATCATTTGCGAAATATATTTTTACACTCGTATACGAGGGATTTCGTGCGAAGCTTCATTTGGGGAATAAAATTCTCCGCCCCTCCCCCTACCCGCCCAAATTTGTTTCGGGAAAAGCGTAAATTTTCTCCGATCGTCAATCTCATTTAAAAAAATGTATTTACCGCTTTAAATATACGAATATTTTTTGATTCCTTAAAATGGAAAAACATGTTTCAAACGCGAATACTTTTTTTGTAGACGAAACGAGTAATCTAATTTGTCAAGTTTTATGAAATTTTAAAAATAAACGAATAAACAATATTTCACTTTCCAATTATACGACAATTTTGAACATTTTCTGAACCAAATTTTCAGAACAAAATGTTCAGAACCCAAATGGTTTTCTTCAAAGTAAAAATATTTTAAAAATTTCATTTTATTTTGATTGTGAAGGATTTTCTTATACAAATTTTATTTTTTGTATCCAATTTCAAAAAAAGAAGAAAAACACAAAAGCTTGTAAATGAGTTCGCGAGGAATGCCCCATGCACAAATCCACAAAAATTTTTCGTTTTATCGGTCGCTCGTTCAATCCGGAAAATTTATGATCCAGATTCACAAAAGTGTACGAAAGGTCCAGCTCTTCGACAGTTTTCTTTTTTTTTACGCGATACACACCTGTTGGTGTACCTCCGAAAAAAAATACTAAAAATTAACTATGGAATGTACGTAGGTGTGCGTAGGTGGGACACATACGTTCACTCCGATAAGACACTCCTCGATAAACAGCCCCAACTGCGCATGAGTTCAATTTCAAAAGCAGCAACAAATGCTTTTTGCATAAAGTGAAAAACACATTTTTTTTTCTTCAACATACAATTCATCAGAGACTTGTCTTCGACACAAAATGAATTATGCTTTCCATTTGGAACGAAAAAAAAATCGTTGAAGTCGAGGGGTACTCATATATTTTTTGTATTAAAAAAAAAAATATATATATATATATATATATATATATATATATTTATATTTCCATAGTCGAAACCGATTTTTTTCTGTAGTTATTTTAATGGAAAAAAAATCATGGTATTAGTTATTAATCAATATGGATAAAAAGGCTTTTTTAAAAATAAAATTTTATTTTTCATTATTTAAAAACAGGAAAGCCACTTAATTTCATTTGATTCTTTTCTTTTCCAACTTTTTAGAAAAAAATTTATAATAATAATAAAAATAATTTCTACACGTCTTAACAAATCATTAAAGCGAGTAATTTTTTAGTCTCACGTCATTTCCATGTATGGATTTTTGCTTGGAAAAGCCGGACGAAGAAATATTTCGCTAGATAAAATTGTTGTTAGAAGTTCTCGGTAAAAACGTCAGTTATTTCGTCGTTAAAAAAGATACTCGAACATTGTATAGATAAAGCTGGATATTCCACGCGTGCTTTTCGGTTCTCAGGTTTCCCCGTGGATGACGTACGTATTCATTAAATTCAGACAATTACCTCGAGCCTCCTGCGACGTGCATAAATAAACATAACTTTTCATGACGAATGCAACTGGCCAATGCACCAAATTAATTTTAATCGAATGATTATTATAATTATTTCCTTTTTGAAATGTGTATAAAAAATATTTATAAAAAGACTTTCCTGTTTAAAAAATTATAAAAAGGCACATATGAAAAAATATTTATAAAAAGATTTGTTTATGAAAAAAATTATAACAAGACTTTTTGAATGAAAAATAGTTATAAAAAAAAATTCGTCGTAAAACTATAGGAACATTCGTGACTTTAAAAATGCAATGCGTATCGATGATGGTCACAAGGCAGCACAGTTGACGCTCCGTACCGTGTTTCAATATTTACATTAGCTCTGTCTAAGAAATCCCGGAAAAACAAGATTGGCGTGTGTGTTTGTTTTTCGTTACGTGTCACTCGTCGTAAGTTCTCCACCGCAAAGAAAACTTTGGCCTTCCGTTGTTCTCTCGTTTAATTCGATTATTAATTGTTTATCGACAGTTCAGCACGTTTACGTGTGATAACAACATTCAAGAAGAGAGTATGAATATTCAGGAATATTGACAATCTTTAAAATAAATTTGTTCAATAATAAAATTGACAAATAAAAAATATCTGATGAAGAAAAAAGATTGAACTTTAAGACGAGCGGGGAAAATATTCACGAAAACATTTTTTTTAATTTCAGACTTTCCCCCTAATGTCAGAAATCCGTTTTTATTTTGTTTGGGTTTACGATTATTCAATAATGAATGAATAATAAATAATTAGCGCGTGCATGAAATTGGACAACTTTTTTATCAGCTGGATGACTTTTTTTTGGAATCTGATGACAGTTTTTTTGTCTTCAAGCTCAAATATCACTTTTTCCTTTACCCATTTTTTTCACTCATAAATTCGTCGTAAAAATTTGAGAAAAAAAAGTTCGTCGCTCCCGGGGTTCCGAAGTTTTCTGGAAGTATATTTTTGCGAAATGAGGTTTGCTCTTTTTTTTTTTCTTTTGATCTCAAGTCTCCTTTTCTCGATTCATTTTCACGGAGACATTTCTTTCCTTCGAATGTTTTGGCAAAATAAATTTTTGTTGAACTCTTACAAGCAGGATACTCGAGACGAGAATTTTAATTGAAAATTCCTGGAATGGAAGATCGAGAAGAAAATTTATTCGCGAAATCTTCAGCGTATTAGGTTCGGCTAGATTTTTCGGAGGAATTTTTCATTAGCTTTATTGAGAGATAAAACGAGAGGGAAAAGAGAAAAAAAAAGATTTTTTAAGGCGAACGCAACACTCTTCGGCTCTTCGGCTTGTCGACGGATTAATCGGATAAATTTACGATAGTGTATCGCGAGAGAAAAGATATATTGGATCATCGCATTCTTCGCGTAAAGTCACGCGCATCCACCACGTGCCCATTCCAATAAATTTAGATATCGATTTTTGTATTCGAATTTATAAGAATGTGTCACCAGATTTTGTTTCTTTTTTTTCAAAATAAATTTTCGTTTCGAAATATTTAATTTATTTTGATTTCCAAATCATTGAACAATTTAACTTCGAAAAATTATAAAAATGTATTATTATTTTCAATATTTTGACATACTTCGATACAACATCTAAGAAACATGAAAAAGAATTAAAATGTTAACCGCGAAATGATTTTATTTATCAAATAAAAATCAATTTCATAAATATTTATGATATTTCAATAAACTTTCATTAAATAAATCGAAATTAAGAAATAATGATTAAATAAATAAAAAATAAAAACAGAAATATTTAAGGGAGGCTTTAGTTTCCCCGTTTTTTTTAAATCTGGAAATCGTATTTTTTAAAAAATACTAAAAACAATATAGCAAATAGTACGATTTTATTATTATTGTTATCAATATTCCAAAATATTTCGAAAGAGCATCTGAGAATTGTAGAAAATGAAGAATACAAGCCGAAGTGTACAGGAAACGACGATGGACGAATCGGATTTTCCATTAATCGCGAATTAATTAAATAATATATATATATATATATATATATATATATATATATATATATATATATATATATATATAGTTGGATACTGCGAGCGGAGAACTCGACGAGAATGTTCTTCCAATATTTACATGACCTTCGAATACACGTGATCGGATGGTCAAGTTTTGTCTTGTATTCACAACATTCATCGATTTCGCTCGTGACAATACACACAGTTCGAATGATTGGGTAGCAGAATAGAAGCGAAGAATAATATAATATCAGTTTGATGGATTTTATTTAAAACTGTATAACATCGAGAAATTAAAAATCATAAATCACAACTCTCTTTATATGTTTAAAATTGATTAAACAATAATTTCTTTATGTATAATATTACTTAATTAAAAATGTTCTATTAAATAATTTTTAAAAATTCCTGAATAAACAATTTTTTGTATCTCCATAAAAATACATACCTCTTTTTTCCTTAATTATTAGTTCAACTATTTCCGATTTTTTCTAATTAGTGTATTTTAAATAAATAACTATTTAACGTTCAAAAATATTTATTTGTTATTAATTAGCATCACCGATCGACGATTGAGGAGATTTTCGATTCGATTGAATGAATTATCGTTGATACTCGATGCATCCGATCGGGGTTTTTAATCACTTTGATTTATTCGCGCACTTGGCCTTTAATTTAATCTTGGGCTTAATCGTTCGATTTTATTTATCGTGGCGAGTGTTCGTTTCCTCTCGAAGATTTTCGATTCTTATTTTTCCTAGTTCTACGACCCAACTTTATTATTTCGAGAACCCATCATGACGTAAATTTGTTATTACGAGGACCAAAATGACACGAAACGAATCAGCCTCCCTACAAGGCTCATTACTCATAGAGATCACGCTCTTGTTCGAGTTAATATGAAAAACGGTTAACAATTCTGAAAATTCCTTCTACCTTCCAATTAGCGATCGTCGCGACGTCGACAACGAGAATTATTCACGAGTCAATTCCAAGCCTGTATCTTGGACTCGTGGAAAATGCGGGAGAAAAAAGACGTACGTATCATCTGTAGATAAGAATTGTGACTTACCTGATGGTCACTGCCAATAATACGATTATGACGCCAACCAAGACCATGGCAATGAGAACACCGCATATCATGTACACACTGTCAACCGGCGGATCTGAAACATTGAAGAAAAAAATCCTTTTATTTGATCGTTTTAAATCCACCATTATCTAGATAAATAAATAACAAATCGAATAATATCGTAAATCGAATTGTCAATCGATCAACGAGCGTTCGTTGAAACCATAAAAATAACTTTTGCAAATCGATACGTTTTTCCTGCAAAATTGAAGTTCCAGTTTTTAAATAAAAATAACGTCATTAAACAATTCCAGTGAGGACAGGGATTAAAGTACGATCATAATGACTTTCGAATGTGCACCCACAAAATTCCATCCACATCCAATTATAATGGATTTCTCCTTAGGATTGTTTAGATTCATTAACGAAATTGAAATAACAAACAATTATCGCACGAACCCAAACACTGCTAGCACGCGAACATCGTTGAAACTCTGTCCTCAATAGCTCGATATCGAGACGCATGTCTCTCGATGGATCTCGAGAAAATGAAAAGTTTACTTAATTTTACGAAAATATTTATTGTTGTTTTAAATAATTTATTATTCAAAAATATTTGGTTGTATTTTTAAACATTTGTCATGTTTTAAAAAGTTTATTATTATTGTTAAGTCATTATTGATTTTAAAAAGATTTATTATTATTTTTAAAGATTTATCATGGTTTTTAATAACATTTATTACTATTGTTAAACATTTATTATTATTTTTGAACCATTATAGATATTGAAAAGATTTATTATTATTTTTGAACGTTTGCTCATCGACATCCACAGTATTATCGTTCTCATTTCTATGTATGAACCTTACAGCAATAAAAATCGGACGTATGTGGTACAAGATGCACGTGCATATGTGTATGAGGTTGGTAGGACATACGTAAAGAGTATATCCCGACCACTTTCCTTCCTCACCTCGAGGACCCCATTCAGCCTCTCATAACATTGGAATCGTGATTCAGGCGTCCGTGTCCCACATAGAGGAATATCGTATCGTTGCCCACGAACGAGCTCTTCGTTCAACCAGCCAAAGTGAACGTCTCTCGTTCCCTGGCACTTTGCAACGAAAGTTACGTAGCAGATATCTGCGAGGGGAGAAAGATGCTCGAAGAGATGGGACTGTGGATACAATAAATGTCTATATTGGATATGGACCCAACAACAGCCTTTTGCCATTTTTGTCGGCTCTGTCAAAGGCTTCGTTATTGCGGTTATGTCTTCATAGAAAAATCATGAAAATTAATATCACCCCTTAATTGCATTCAATTCGGTTGCAATCAGCGCGTCTGGAGAGGCTAGCACGTGGTATCTTCCAATGAAATGAAAACACTCAGTGAAAGTTCTTCGAAACGAATTTTTGTTTGTTTATTTGCTATTTTGTTGTAAAACACGATTGAATAGAGGTAAAACATAAATAAATTCAATTTACTGAGTATTTTTTTTTTTTTGTAATATGAAAGTTATTTTATAGGGGGAATAAATAATTTCATAAATTAAATTTACTAGAGGAAAATACCAAAACTACATTTAATTGAGTTATAAAATAAATGATATACACAAAAACTAATAAACAAAAGGGAAACATGAAGAGATTTAAGTAGTGAAAATGATTTTTTCATGAATTTATTATTTTTTCGTTTTATTTAGATGGAAATCTACGGCCACGTCGCCTGGACTGACATTAGTAATTGAAGAAATTTCTACTGTTGGTATCGAAGAGATAATGAAAAACTTATTTCCAATCATAGGTGTTTCTTGATTTCTAATTTATAGATTTTTGTATTTTTTTTCTAGATTTTGTAACTTTTAGATTCGTATAGATTTTTTCTGGATTGTTCAGTTTATAGATTTTCCCAGATTGTTTAATTTCCATAATTTCCTATTTTTTGTCTTTGTACATTTTTTATAACTAGATTTTCCTACATTATTTCTAGATGAAAAAGAAATGCACTAATATCTTTGTATATTATTTATTCCGGAACCCAGCGGAGTTTTGGTAAGATTTCGGTACGCGAGGAGTGGGGATGGTGGCCACGCCAGCTTTCCCTACTCCGCGTCTGCTGGATCCTCGGAGCGTTCAGTCAGAGGGATTTGACTGTAGGTGTGCACGTCAGAAGCAAAACGCTCGTGCATGACCGAAACTCCGTCATTAGTATTGGTCGAAGTGAAATGTCTGTTCCCTCTGAATGGCTTATACTCAAACATCGCTTATCAGGTTTCGAGATCCGTGTCAGAAGTTCGACGATGAGTATGGAAGTATAAGTTGTGGATTTTCAACCGCGTTCAATCTTCTCGGAATAGTTTCTCATGCTTTTTCAGTCAGCAAAAAAAGGAATGGAAAAAGCAATCTTGCATTGATAGATCGCGGGTCTTTTGTACCGTGACGAATCTTTCGTCGATAGTGTTCGTTCTTGCGAAACTCGTTCGCCAATGATTTCGATGCTGTTGAACTGTGTCTGGTAATGATTAACTCAGACGAGGGACGACTTGAATTTATTGCTGAACAGACCATTCGAAGAACTATCAACTGCTTGACTTTTTTGAGTTTTATCTTTGGTCAGCAAAAAACACTCAAACAAACGGTTTTAATTACCTTGAATTGTATTTTCATTTTTAACAAAAAAACAAAAATATATTCAGCAAAATGTTTGGGTTTAAAAAAAGGCTCAAACAAAATGTATGGCTTTTTTTTATTTTTGTGAACAGAAAAATAAGGAAAAACCCAAATCAATCTTTTGGGTTTGAGAAGAACCCAAAAAATATACTGTTTAAGATTTGGGAACTATGCCAAAAAAACTGTTTGGGTTTAAGAAAAAACTGAAACAAATTGTTTGAGCTTGGGAAAATTTCTAAACCAGTTTTTTTGGCTTTGTATAGAAACCAAAACAAACTGTCTAGGTTTAGAACAAAACTCAAATTGTTTCGATGCCAAATTCACACAAAGTTTAGACTTTTAGGTTTCCTTGGTTGTATGGAGGATCGAAACTTTGCAGAGCTATATCGATGCGTCCAAGACGGAGCAACGTCCCGGAACGTATTGGGAGAACGAGCCAAACGCTCCAGCATATACAGTACATTTTTCAACTGTCTGTGGTACCAGACGATTCTTTCTCCACCTTTTTTTTCTTTTAATTTTTCGCGAGCCAACGACGCACGCACGGCATGTCACGTGCTACTTGGATGTCTAATTATATACCACGTACGTTCACCGAACATTTCTCGCGGAATAGGCGACGCAAAATCCCGTAGGTCATCGTCCATTTTGTTTTTTCATGCAACAATAAGATTGTAAAAAAATCGAATTCCTTTAGCGGTTTATTGAAACGTAAAAGAATTAGAATTCAATTAGCAATCTATTGAAACATTGTAAATAAATTCAAATTCAATTAGCAATGTTGCAAACGTTGTAGAAAAACTCAAATTGAATTAGTAATTTTTTGAAACGTTATAAAAAAATTCAATTATCAATTTTTAGAAACGTTGTGAAAAAATTCAAATTCAATTAGCAATTTTTTTTCAACGTCGAAAAATTATTATTACGATCATTAGAGTTTAAATTCCAGCATCAACGATTATGAGATCAAGATTATTATTCACAGGCCGGATGTAATAAGTGCAATCGAAAAAAAAATTCAATATGTAATTATCAAGGTAAAATCAGAGTTTCGATGTATTCCACCCACGTGTAGCCTTTTATCTCAGCCAGTCAATAAACGCACGTTCGATCAGTAGCGATCAGCTAGCGGTCCGTAACTCGCTGATAACGTGTTACGAATGAATTGTATAACCGTTAAAACGAGTATCGGGTAGCCCGAGGAATTAAAACGAGAAAAAAAGTAATTTTCCCAGTCGCGATAGAACGAGATTATTACCACAACCTCGTTGACAAACTTGTAAGGCCTGCTGCAATCGTCAAATAACTTCCCGCTTTAAGTAATTACAGTACATAGATCTGATGAAAATTAAAGGATCCCGTAAATCCAAAATTTCGAAAAAAGCTCAAAATTACAGAAATTTCGATCAGAAGAATAAATATTTCCGTTTTTCTTTCGGAGGATCGATCCACGAACGAAAATAAGAAATTCCAGTATTGCCCAATTCGTAACATCGAAAAGATTTATTTTTTCAAAAACAACAGGAAAATTGTTTGTAATTATTTATTCCAAATTTGTACAATAAAACAAAAACTTCTGTTTCGGAAAAACGGACAATAAAAATAAGATTTTATTCCCAGTACGTAAAATAAACAAAATCGTTTCAAAAGTAAAAAAGTGACAAAAGTATTTATTTTCCAAATTTGAATTTTATTTTACAAATTACGCAATCCAGCATGTTTTGAATTTCATTAATAAATCGATTCGCCAAACGGAAGACATAAATATTAATTTTCCGAATAAAATTACGGATTTTGGTTACAAGATTGCTAAACATAGGGAATAGAAAAAAGCAACTTTCGGGCGCAGTCGTGGGGACAGCGCGCGGCCCTGCGACCCGTGCGCGCCAATCGGGGCGCGCTTCCCCCACTCGCACCGGCCAATCGCAGATCGTATATTCTTGAAAACGAGTTTGCAGGCACTACGCAGTAGTTTTCTGGCAGCGCGCGTGCTCCAATTCAGTGGGTGGGCATAAAAATGAGTAAATCTCATTTCTGGGGACTTCGACGAATGGCTGAACATAATTAAGGGGTAAAAAGAGTTTTCGAGTCGAATCTTTGTGTCCGCAACGTCCCATAAAACGCGTGTGTTTCAAGTTTTTCGAGATTTTGTGAGATCGGAGGAGCGATAAATGTTGGACGCTAATGCAATAATGAAAGCGATCAGACGTAATAAATTGGATGAACGGTGCATCAAAGTGGATAAGTAAAAAAGAGGCCGAACGTTTTAATGGAACAGGAACGTTCCTCGGAACGACGAACGTTTGAAATAATATAAAAAGAAAGGATTTCTCGGTACGTTTCGAGATGTGTTTCTCTCTGACGCAAGAACTTCATTCGGACATTGAGAAAAGTACACATAAGAGAGTTTGTATACGGGATACGATACGAGCATGAATCTCCCTCGCTCTCGCTGCTAGTAAATCTTTGGTACGATTGCCCGTGCCGAAATTTTAAGCCGAGGGGAACTCGAAGTATTCCTGGAACCATGCGTACGCACGTCCGAATAATCGTCTAGAAATCACGCGAATTATAGTGCGCAAGCGGATTAAACGACTTACTCGTGGTGAACGCTCGTGAATTTCAGTCCATTTTGCGCAGTCCCAGTGAAATTTCATTAAATTTCAACAGTTTATTGTTTCGACAATGTTTCTCAACCAAACAGTTGTCCAAAAATCCCGCTGGTGAAAAATCCTGATAAATCAGTCTTGGAAAATGAAAACCATCAGAATCATCCATTAAGGTGTATGGATGGACCGTGAGGCAAAAAGTTGGGTAGAAAATGGTGGCATCAAGTATTCAAGAGTCTAGATCGTGGCCCACGTGACCATCAAGAAAACTAGGTCTATTAGGCCATCAGACGCGAATGAAGAACACAAAAATTTAAAACAGTCACGAATAAGGCAGCCAATAAAAATGAAAAAAATTTAAGTTTGCAGGTTAGAAATGGAAGAAACGATGCAAAGAATAAAAATAAAAGACCCCGCTATTGACGATGACCATCGAAACGGCAAAGAAGAACGTAATCATGAAAATCAAGAAAATGATGATCAAGCTGAAAATTGAGATAAACTTTAAAAAGAACAACACGATGAAGATGTGGCTGAATCAGGACACGAAGAAGAACCAACGGCGAATACAATAAAGAAGATGGCGACGGACGGTTCGTTTCCTCTCTGATGTGGCGAAAGTACATCGCGATGAATTAACGAGGTCGCTTGATGATCTCGGCCACGATTAAAGTAGGGTCAACTACGCGAATACCCGTTCGTGACGTATTAAGGGGCAGCCAGGAGGAATAAGAAGAGGCTAACGGGACGAGCGCTCATCGGTGATGCTCGCAACTTCGTTGCTGGATGAGAGAGAGAGAGAAATGTTGTGCCTCGTTCTTCCTCAACGTTTCAATCGTTTCAAACGTAACGAATACTTGCGCCAGGTCATTGATAAGAACAGGTCTGGAAATTCCAGTGCGAAAATAGCAAAATAATAGGGAAAAATATGAACCAAAATGGATCGGTTGAACCGTCATCAGCAACAATTATTCATGCTTCATTGGTGCATTGAGAGAGGAAAGGAAAAGAAGACAAAAAAACGAACGAACGCAATTATAGATGAAACGTCATCGAGAATGGGCCGGGCAGTCGATGGCGACGAGAAAGTTCAACGTACCGGTTATCAAACACAATCAATTCTCTCTTCCGTATGTACGATAAAATTGTCACCGTTCGATGATACTCGTATATAAGTGAGGTTAGGTTTTTCCCAAGCGAGCATTTACGTCACGGAAGCTTTAACCTTTTATTTGCAGGCGGAAACAAAACGCTCGACTGTTCCTTCGATCAACAATCGTGAGTGACGATCGACGCGATCAATTCCCAATCCATTTGTGATTTATCGATCGAACCTCGAAATAGATTTCCAAGATTTGCCGACTCGATTCTGCTTAGTCGTCGAAGGAATAATAAAATAAAAGGCAAGAATGAATATGTGTGACGCAGCTGTTTAGACTAAATCATTCCAAGTCAAGGTCTTCTGGCCCAGCTTCGATGCTCCATCTGGAACGAAGCCTTCGTGAAAAATTACCCGTGTAATATATATTCTCACCAAATTCCTCCCACAAATCAACCCAAAGAAACGTCAAATAAATTTGTGTAACGAGTTCAACGAAATTTAGTCAAAAAAAGAACTCGATCTTTTTTGGTCAAAATTTTGAATTCATGAAAAACTGTATTTAAAATTGTTTATATATGTATAACTTACAAAACTCATACAATTGTTAATAAAAATCCTTACTTGTATTTTCCCATCCAAATAATTTAATTGTATTAATTAAATAACACCTGACAATAAATTAATTTAAAAAACGAACAAAAAAAAAATAAAAATGAATTTAAAGAAAGGAAATAAAAATAAAAATATACAAAAAATAAAAGTACAAGGTGAAATGTCAAAAAGTCATGAGGAATATGTACCCGTTTGGCGATGAAAAAAATGTCCCGTCTGGATAGAAAGAGAAAGAAGGACGGGAGAGTGAGAGCCCACCTGCGATACCGGTGTGCTCTTACATAAAAGCTTACAAGAAAAGCCCTCTTCGTCGCCGGTGCATTGTAGTAATAAAGAAACTGCGAACCGGTTGACCTGGACCTAGGAGAACTCGAACGTGTAACCGATCTTTGCCGTATCAATTTGCGTTCAGTGACGAGACTTGGACGCGCACACTTTGTCACCTCGTTAAAAAATTCATCGACGTTCACGCACACTCGTTTTGTAACGACGACGTGACGAAGAAAAAATAGAAAAGAAAAGAAAAATCGTTTGACAATAAAATATGAGTGAGATGAAGACCACCAAGAATGGAACTACCATTGTGTCTATCGCGGCCAAACGATAGAACGTTACGAATCACATCGAGGATCGAACAAAACCTCGAACAAATCGCACCTTAAAAAAAGAAGGAAACGAAAGCCTAAAGAATATCCGAGGGAAAAAAAATCACAAATGGATTATTCAAGTTTCATTGTTGAATGAGTATATTCGTAGAAACGAATTTTAAAAAATTCACGATTTCGAAATTCTTTTTTATGATGTACAGCAGGGTAACCGAATTTTGTGAATTTTTGAAAAAAAAAATGTTATTTGAGCATGGAGGTTCGTATCTTTTTATTTTTTTTTATTTAAGAAACGAGGTTCGAATTCCTTCATTTTAAAAACATGTTCTTTATTTATTTGAGCACCGAAGTTCAAATTTTTTAAGTTTCAAAACATTTTTTAAAAATAAAGCTCATCCTTAGAAAAAAAAATCTCGTGACTTAAATAAAGTCATTCTTAAATTTTGGGTTCATTAAAAATCTTTGATTTAAATAATGGGGGTCGATGAAAAAAGACGGGAAAATAATTGACGCGTAAAGCGTTTGAAATAAATCGCCCTTCTGCCCCTTTCGAAAAATTATTTTTCGCACGAAAGTAGAACAAACGGAATATTTTGTTTGCTCTCGTTATAAGAGTTTTGGGTTTTTATTCGGATTGTTACGAGTGCCACGACACATTGGACAGGAAGGGTTTCATTGTGTATGGGACAATTGGGGCACAGCTGTTCTCTCCCAGTGATCGCATTGTGTTCTACGTCTGTCAAATATTTGTCGTCGATGTATCGCGGAGCCCTCGAAATTGCTTATTAAATTCACAGCCTTGTGGAAGTTCCAATTACCAGTCGGGTCGCCTCGTATTGTACGTAAAAAACAACACCGGATGAGGTCGTAACCCGGACCTAGGAGAAACCATTTTAGTTTCCCCAACGACAATATATTTACGAAAAAGTTCTATTTGAAAATTTAAACAATTATTTTTAAAAAATCATGAAAAGGTCATTAATTAAATTTCAGATAATTAAAAGGTAATTTATTATTATTTAATTAATACAGCTCAAATATTTAAACTTGTATTAATGGAGCTTCGAGTAATCAACATTTAAATAATGGAGCTTCAATTAATTAAACTGAATTGATCGATAAAATTTTAATTAATTAAAATTAATAAAGAAAAAAATACCAAAAATCCGAATTAAATTTTTCGAAACGTACAAGGCAAACGCACCTTTTTTCCCATTAAACTGTGAGATTTCGAGGAACCGAAAAAGGGGGAAAAAATAAACGGGATGATTATTAGAAATGTTGGCCTTTTTCTGTCTGGACGTGGTCGTGCATTTTTATTTACGAATCCAAGTGAGATGAAGGTCTTTTGTATCCTCCGACGTGTGGTCATTTTACTTTTTCGCTTTTGTTTTAAGCTCTGCTTTGTGCATGCTCCTGATGCATTCTTTAGGATTAGCGAGGGACTCGAGTTTCATGGGAAAGAACGAATGGAAAATAAAATATATCGAGGGTGACAGGAGGGACGGTCTTTTTGGGTTCTCCACGAATCTCCTTTACCATGCATATAAAAATAATGTATTAATATTAATCAGCATTGTTTAAATATAAATCATCATTGTTAAAATACTAATCATCAGTGTTCAAATATTAATCAAGATTGTTTCTTTAATATTAATTTTTCACATTGCGTATTTTATCATATATTTTTAAAAATTGGATCCTTAAATTTTTATTAATAAATATGCAACTATATTTATTTGCCATTTGAGTTGCCATCACTTACTCTTTTCTCGAAAATATTTTTTGAAAAATCTTTTAATCTCTAGGGAAAAAAATCCAATATTTCGTTTTTTGTTTGTGGAAATAGACTTTTTATTGTTGAAAATCTTATTCGCAAGGAGATGAATTATCAGGCTCTAAAATTCCGTAAAAAAATGAATAAAAAAAGCAAAGATCCGTTTTCGGTACGATAAACTTCTTTAGCTTGCACATCGAAACCCCAATGTGGTATTAATAACTCAACGACAATATTTTCTTTCCCGCACGTTCAACCACACGCGAGGCGTTATCTCAAAGTAAATATTTTCCCGAATGGTCAATCAATCTTCCCTCTTGCCCCTGTACGTTCATGATTGGGTTTTATTGAATTTCTTATCAGTCTATTGGAACCTCCATTTACTACGTCGAACTTATTACGAAAGATTGAAAGTCAATTACGAATATTCATTGGAATAAACAATTCCTAAAACAACCCAACACTCAATATCATCAATAACCAATTTTTATCTTAACTCAATGACGAGTCAGTTCCAGTTCAATTCAAAATTAGAATCAAAAGGAAAATGATTATTTCAATTGGTACAACGTAAAAGACAACTAATTGTAAAACACTTAAGTAATCAGCACGAGTTTTCTTATCAGTTTCGTGCGTCAGTGATTTTTTTCGTTAGCAAGGGAATAATACGACGATATTTCGATGAATGATATTCCCCTCGTTTCTAAGGGTAAAGAAGGGTCAGCCATTGAAACACGAGTTAAGAGGGTTTCCAAGCAATGAGCTCGTGAAGGAATATGACGTTGATGGACCATTATCTCGCCTGGTAAGCAATCTCAAAGACCGGAGGTTCGCAAAGGCGTGACGTCACTTTTTCAGTTGCGTCATTGAGTGACGACGTATAACGAAGTAGAAAAAGTTGTCCGATAAAGAAAAAGAGTGTTCGCGCAAAGAGGGAAAAGGAGGAGGGGGGATGGATTTTATCGGAATCACGTTAGTTTCAACCGAGTAGGAGGCTCGTCACCATTCATATCGGTATTCTCCTGGATCTTCCCCTGGAGTCGACCAATTGACCCGGGAATAATTCAATCGCAACGTTAATTGATCGCTTAGACCTTCGTGACAATGCCGGCTATGACGTACGTCGGAAACGTAAAGGAACAAACGGTGAACAAGGTATTCAATGTGGATCTCTTCGGACTCCTATCCAGGCTAGTAAAAAGTATCGGCGTTTCGACGTCATTAAAGACTCAATGACGTTGTCATCAACGTCATTGAGTGGGACACCTGAGAATTCAAAAAAGCTATGTAGGATGGAAGAACCATGTTTTTTGTCATCTCTAATAGTGGCTGTCTGTGTACGTGTATATTGATGGGTGGGTAGGTATTTTTTTGTATTTTAAAGGGTTTTTTAAGTATGTATTAAGTCATCATCAAAAGATCCAATTACTAGTTCGACCTCATTCACCAAGACCCTAAAGTGCACTGGGTCTGTAACGATGTGACACCGATCTGGAATCCTTTTGGTAGACATTTCGATGTCGTGTCCAATCCCTACTAATATGACAGCCAAAGGATCAAATTGCGAACGGTTTGGAAGTCATTAGTCATCATCAAAATCTCTAATTAGTCGCTTCACTTCACCATCAAGACTCTAAAGTGTCCTCATAGCTCAGCAATGGTGTGGCACTAATCTGGAATTCTTTTTGATAGACGTTTCGATGTCTTTTCCTATCCCTAATGATTTTTCTTCACAGTTGCGTTTTTCTGCTCAACGAGTTACATCGAGATCTTGAAGCCAATAGAACAGTTGTTGGAGAGTAGCAAACTCCCGAAAGGAAAGTTTTCGAGGGGTCGAGAACCCGAAGAGACTATTTTGGTTCTTCTCGAGGGTTGAGAAGAGACGCCAAGCCTGGCTAAGAGAGGATTGATCTGCGAAGCTGGCTAGTGATGAAAGAATGAGAGAGAAAGAGAAAGATGAGGGTTTCGATGTTCACTGCCTGATCACGTGTTCTCCATAGACGTCACGTGCAATCCGTTCCACCTCTTCCCAGACATACCTGCCATATGGGTTGCGACTGGCTATGATGAAACGGCCCATCCTGCGTTCGACGTTCAGCAGCTTCTTTCTCACGGACCACCGGCTACTTTTTTTTGCCCCCAGCCACCCAAGTCAAGGGGGAATGGCCAGGATATGGCTTTCCACACTTGGATTTCCAGAATTCCCATTTCAAGCTCAGCTGGATCATCAAGAAGAAAGAAGATCTGGCTGTCACTTCAAATGGTTATGTTTTTCACGTCTACCGAAGCTGTCTTTAAATGGGGCAGTTTTGTTTAATGACGGAGAAACGTTTCTTTTGGAACCTCTGTTCTGTTCTTCAGCTTTACGTCTGCTGAACTGGTGAAAACGACATCGTTCGTATAATAGGAGGAAATTTATGAATTCTCTTTTTTTTTGGTGGATTTGGGCATGAAAGTACTGCAAACGTATTTTGGATTTTTTCGGTTAGGAATTGTGTCTGGGATTGGGAAGAATTAATGGAGAATGATTAATTGGAATAGGGTAATTAGAATAGGAAAAATGAATTGGGAAAAATGAATGAGGGAGGCAAGAATTAATTAGTCTCCCTAATTAATGGAATTTCCTGGGTTGATTTTTCATGACTAGGTCAATTCGCTGATCGTTTCGATCAGAATGGACTTTCCTTGCCTGGCAATGATGATCAGCAGCGGAAATTCTTTTATCGTAATTTCTTCATTGTAATATTCATTGAATGAGCCCATCAGCGTGTCGGGCAATCAAGGAAGGAACATCAAAAACAACGAGATACGTTTAATGATATTTATTCGTTTTTTTTCCTTTAGCTATTTTGGTAATCCGTCTTCTAGGCTTTTGTTGGATAAATGACGTTGGTCGTGGTATCGTTGCTTGATATCGAGGCAACTCACCGCGTGTCAGAAACGACCAGGGAACTCCACTTGACGAATGGTCTCGGCTGATTCGTTCAACAGGGTTTCCCAAGTGTTTTCCGGACCCTGATCCACTTTGGAAATCCCAGGGTCCGAGCCCTGAGATTTCTCAATGATTTATGGATCATTGTACCTACTAAAGGGAAAACAAATGTTCTCTCGATCAATAGACTTCCCATGGAATTTTTCTGCACCAGACTCGAAGAAAAATAGTCGTCAACGTCCCTGAGCTCTTTCGTGGCTTGACGGAAGCTCGATGAAAATATTCCGTGCAATTTCACAACGTGGAAGAAACCGAGAAACTGAAGAGATGGATAAGAGCCTTGAACATCCCTCGACTCGATGCGGGATTGAATTTCCAGGGTGGAAACTTTTAGAACGTTTTCAATCCCCCATCAATGGAAGACTTGGAAGCCAGCATTCAACATTGACGTTTCGAGTGGACAGGTCAGGTGGAAAAGAACTTGAATAATCGCGTCTTGTGAATTTCTTGGTGACGATTTAAAAACGAGGACAGTGAGATCTAATTTCAGAATCAAATTTGACGACCTGGGACTTGGTGTCATCTATCAATCATAATTGATAGTAAGTATTTTATCGAATTCGTAAGTCGATTACTCGATAGTCTGAATGCCTTTAATTTAATGAATTAATTAATCGAGGCATTGCATCTTTTTAGTCGATTAAACGAATTATTGACTTTTTCAAAGTGAAAAAATTATACTTTTACAAATTAAAAAGAAAAAAACAAAAAATGTAACGAAAAAAAACTATACATTTTTAAATACAAAAAACACCATACTTGTTTTTAAGAAAAGAAATGAAAAACTTTTTTTTCATAGAGAAAAATCTCAAACTTAAAAAAAATCTCAATTTGTAAAAAATCCTGTGTAAATTGGGCTCTATTTTGACCGAAGTTTGGATGCAGCACAGATTACGCTGGCATTTGGTATTTTTCCCTCTCTTGCTACTGGAGCGAAAGGTCACGCCCAAGGGCTCCCTACCACTCGGACGAGCCAATGACGCTTGGCGGAAACCGAGTGGTAGGGGATACGATACGGTTCGTGCTAAAAATTGGAAACTGCGCAATGTTTTCATGACGGGATCACGTGGACAAAGTTGGTGACACAGTGGCGAAACGGTGATGAATGGGAAGGCGCGCGAGGTCGATATTGGTTACGAAATTTCCATTGTTGGCGATCGAGCGAAGCCTCGTTATTTCCACGTCGTTTACACTCCCCATCCGGGCCGGATAAAGAGATAGAACGAAAAATCGATTAAACAATTGTTAACGTTATTGGCTGATCCAAATTGATTCAAATGTATCCAAATGGGCTTTTATGTCGTCAAGGATTCATCACAGGGGGGGATTTTGTTGCTCTTTGGCAAAAATACTCGTCGTTGATTCTCAATCTCGTCGCGTGGAAGTCCGAACGTCATTCAAGGTCGTGGACAGGTGCATCCATAAATTATCGAAATACTAAAGCGTCGAGGCTGCCCCACTCGTAAATAAATGGCCTTTTGGAAAGGTCCAACGAAAAACATTAATATCACGGATCTGCTTTGAATTCGGAATATCAACAACCTAAATTTTGATAATAACTGTTTTTAATAAATTTTTCAATATTTTTTAACGAAAAATGTATTGAAAAAAAATGTGATTAGTAATAAAATAATAATATCGTGATTGATCATACCATTTTTTTACTCAATATTTAGATAAGTTTCTAGATAATTTTGGCAATGTCAATTTGTAAACAAATTAAGGAATAAATAAATAAATGTCCTTACAAATGCTAGTGGATATAACCAAATTAAGATTCAAATAAATGGGTTTATTTAATGATACAAATAAAATGCAAAGATCAATAAAATATTAAAATTTTTTATTCGAAAAATATATGCAAAAATAATAAAAAGAAAATATACGCATTTTTTTTAAATAAATAGAAAACATAAATGAAATTATTTTGAAAAATCAAGAAAAAGCAACCGAGCCTCAGGGACGTTGGAGTTTACCTCGATGATTTTTGAACTGCTTTCGTGGTGCAGGCCAGCAGATATGCACTCGTCTCTTTGCCATTCGGGAAAACCAACTTTTATTTTTAGTTACGGAGTCTCCTACGTTACACCCAAGAATATTCGTGCCATTACGAAATTGCCTTGGATCACTTAGTTCCTGGTGTCTCGCCTCGCCTCAACCTCAACAATAAACGACCTCCCTCTGTGAGTTCACCAATATAATAAATTGCGTATGTCCCTTTTGTCGGGAGAAATTAATGAGCGTCAAATTAATTAACATTTTAAGTCAAATAAATTGACAATGATTATTTCCACGATTTGAATAGATATATATTATTTGATTAATTCTAAAAAAATCCCCGTGGGAAATTAAAAATCGTTTTTCGCAATAAAAAAAACGAATATATAGTAAAATCTTTTTCGTTTATTGTGGAGATTTATCGTATCGGTAAATGTACAAAGGAGTTACGAAATTTATCAGAATTGTAATAAATCGTAAAATAACTATTTGTTTTTTGTAATAATTCAACGTTGATTAATACCATTAATTGATTTTCTAATTAAATTACTTTCGCCGTTTGTTTTCGTCCCCCACTACCCCTCTTGGTCTGCATCAACATCGATCTTTGAAACGTGCCAATAAATTATTTTTAACTTTGCCTTTTTTGCATCGCTGGGGAAGACTTATAAGTATGAAGAGAGGATTGTCTCGGGTCGTCAGGTCACTCCAATAATGACACTGAAGAGGCTGGGAGGGGGGAAAGCAAATACCGAAATTAAATACTCCCCAATGTCTTGAACAAAAAAAAACATTGTTAAAGTCAGCCAGAGAATTTAGCAGGTTGTTGCACCTGTTGAAAATAATATTTACATCCAAAGATAGAGGATCCGTCAGTCTGAGTGTCTACTTCTTAACTGGCGACCGTTTCTATTTTTATAGACGCATAACGCACACTTGTACGGATATGCATAAATAGACTTGGATAATAAAAATCGTTTTTCATAATTAAAAAATGTAATTACTTCAAATAAAAAATATATAACGACAAATAATGTTTTTATAAATAAATAAAAATCTAGGACAAACATTTTCAAATATTTAAGGAGCTAAATAAAAAAAAAATCTTCGTGGAAAATAAAAAAATCGTTTTTCACAATAAAAAAACGAATATATATAAAAACTTATTCTTTTATTGTAGAGATTTATCGTATCGGCAAATGTACAAAGGAGTTACGAAATTTATAAGAATTGCAACAATGTTATTCGATTAGCTGCACCCGCTAAAGTACATAAAGCAGAGAATTCCACGAAAAATGTGGAAGGATGTGATGGGAGTGAGCGTGGATGTGCTCGATCTTTGTTCCCGGATGTTCGCAATGATCCGCGAGGAGCCGCGAACAAAAAGCAATGTTCTCGGATTCCCGGGATGCGCAACTTTCTTGAAAGACTCCGAGAAGCGTTTTTACGGCCACTTTATAACCTACCAGTATTTTCGTTCGCCGACGGATATTGTGCGGTTCGTTGAGTGGAACAACGACTTGCAATCGTTACGAGAACTAAAAAAAAAAAAGAATAAACAATAAAAGATTTCCCGATACAGAAAAAAAATTTCGTTCCCACGATTATTCAAATCCGTTAAGCAATTTCTCGTGAAAAAGAACTTGTTCGAAATAAAATAAATAAATAAACTTACATAAATATAAAAATTTAAATAAATGAATAAAATAATAAATAATAAAGACAAAAAATACAAGAAATCCTGCCATTCGTGTAAGTAGATTCCAAATGATCGCAAAATTTTTGAAATTCGCCTTTTTTACGATAATCAATTAAATTTAAAAAATAATTCGAAAGATTTCTCCAAAATACATGTATTTTGTACCTGTAAAATCTATGCTAGAAGAAAAGGTCACTAGATTCCAAAAAAATTATCAAACCCTAGAAAAAACTATTTATTTCTTTACATTAAAAAATTTGCAATATAACTTGCAAACAAAATTCTATTTTTAAATTTAAAAAAAAACTCATTTCCATAAATGAATAATCACAAGCATCCCAAATTCTATTTTGAATGACGAAACCAACAATCCCTTCCAGAACAGATAAGCCAAATCCTAGTTTTCTCTAACCCAAGCCAAACACATCCATCTCTCAATAAACTTCAATTGCCCAATGCCCACAGTATATTCAACGTTTATCCCTGCAATCTCCGTTTTCTCATACCTGCTCGCTTCTTCGTCAAGGCAGGCGGGGTTCTCGGCTGCACTTAGTTTTATATGGAACAGCCGGTAAATGAGGATCCGATGGGGGGAGGAGAGTTCAGGGTGGGGTAGTCTCGACAGTCGTCTGGAAAAAGTGATCGGCGCCGTACGTCCATTGCATCCGGCGATGCACCGGTTGATGCACCTTTCGAGCTCACCTAACCTCACTAAAGTACATCGGGAGTAGTGCAAAAAGGGCCATTTCCAATCTCCCACTTTTAACTTCCCCCACCCCCAGGCCCCCTTTCTTCCCGCCACCTGATGTCTTTTTCCGTCTGTTGCCCTCTTCCATCCTTTCATCGCTCGGAGTTCATTCGCATCTGTACGTACACAACGTATAATATGGCATCGTATATTATCCGCCTTCCGTGATCGACACTACCCCACCCCCCTCCCTCCACCAATCCCCGGGCCCGGGCGTTCTATGAATAGAATCTCATAGCCGGTGTACTGACCGCGATACTGGATTATCCGGTTCAAAAATAGCTCCATACTTCTCCAGTTGAATGGCTCGTCGCCCCATCGATCGCCGAGATCCAGTATCCGCGCATCAAACGAGGTGGGTTATCAGCTATCATTGAATCGTGACCATCAAACCCCCCCCCCCCCGGGCTTGTAATTCTTCGGCTAATGTTCCATATTTTTTTGTTCTTCGATGATGACCTTGCCTTCGAGATCCCTTTCACTCTTTATGCAACACCGGTTGCAACGTTAAACGCGAAATTAGTAGAGATAGAAAGAGTGTTTCGTGTTTTCAGGAGGTCACAGGGTAATTGAGGAAACCTTGCGTCGATGCGGGGATTGAAGGATCGTTGATTTTTACTTGGGTCGTCATTGATGGTCCGCCAAACAGAGGTCAAAAATGGTGGTCTTGAATGAAGTTTTAGAGGTCATCTATCCGAGTAGCGTACCCAGGTAGAGCCAGATTAACAATCGACTGAAAAGATTTTGTATGGATTGTTGATTCGGATTTTAGAGGGGACTGTTTCACGATTCTCTATTTTGCTGTGCATATTTTCGAAGAAGGCTTTGCACGTGTTTATGTTCTTGCCGGAGGATATACATTCGATGAATCGGGGCGCGGTTAGCGGCTCGGATAAAATAAGATCAGAGAGATCAAACGGACTCACCGTTAGGTGTAATCCGGCTGAGGAACTTGAGGCGAGTATTAATCGCCCCGGGTGGGACATTGACGAAGTTGCACGCGGGACGGAGAGTTCGGTATGGAGGATTAGCGAAATAACGTGGGCTGCTATTTTGAAATACGATGTTTACGCGAAATGGCGTATACCGCCATTTTGAAATCCGCCATTTCCACAGAACGGCGGACGACGCCATTTTGAAATCTACCGCTCCTACAAAATGGCCGCGATTGTTATTGTTGGCCCAATGCTTAGTCGTTAAAATATCGAAGAAACTCGAAGATGTTTTTTGCGTGTACTCTGACTTCTTCGATAGCCCGTGATCGCGTGACGATCGGTTCGAAGGAGTCTCCCGACCGTGTCGAAACGATGAAGCGCCGGTGAGCCCGTTTCCGGACGTATTAGACCTCGCAGCGATCTCGAACGATCGGAATAGCGAACGGGTAATAATTCACAGAGAAAATGAAGATTGAATTAATTCGGGTGTGGGATGCATAATCGCAATCGTGGATCATTGCGGTTTATTAGGCTTTGTGTGTCATCGGAAATTCTTCGTACACGGACATGCTGTTTCCTTTTATTTTCTCGATGAGCATGATTCGAATAACAAATGAGGAAATTCGAATCAGAAGAGAGAGAGATAGAAACGTTGCAATTGGTCCAAATCCACGAATTCAGTCGCATGATTTTAATTGTATTTATTTCGAATATATTTTTTAATATCTGATATATTATATTTTAATATATTATATTTCTCTACATTTATTATATTAATTATATTATAAAAAATGTAATTCAGTAATGGTATATATTTTTCAAATATAACAATATATATCATAAATATAAATATATCTAATATAAATATAGAATATATTTAATATATTTTTTGGGTAATGTAAAACAAACAAAGACCCTAATCAAATTGTGATTTTGTTACACGAGCATGACTCGCAATATTTTGTTGAAACATTCGGCCTGCCTTTGACGTAGCCAAAACTTGAACGCTATTTTCGAACTCTATCGAGAAAATTCGTTTCAGAGATGGAAATATCGGGACTGGATCACAATTGACGTCATCGGGGCGAGACACACGTGTCAAGATTTGCCATTTTGACGTATTTATTACCGCGCACATGGAGGGGCTACTCTCATTCGAGTTTAAACGAATCACGCGTGTCGCCTTCGGATTCAATTGGCGCGAAATTGACACACTCGTTTTGCGACCGTTCAATTTTCATTCCCGCTCCAACGTTTGAACGAAGGAACTCGCCTTATGAGAAATATTAATGATTCTAGTAATATCGAATCGACCACTATCAAAAAATGATATTAAAAAAATAACATTTTTCTTTTTTTCAGTGGGGGGAGATGTGATAGTGATATTGTAGTGATATTTGTTATTCTGGGGTTAAAAAAAATATTGGCTAAACGTTTTTAAGTATTTTGATAATTGTTCTTCAACGCAAACTTAATTGCTTTTTTAATTGAATTTTTGAATATATAACAAAAAGATAAAGTTGTTTTGTAAAATTACTTAAATTTTAATAACAATTTCAAAGCTACGTAAATTATAGCAAATATTTGATGTTATCAGAGTGCGAAAGATTTTTTATTACGTTTTCCATGAAGGATCAAAATTTCACGTTTTTCTAAAGCTTATATTCAACCCCTATTCGTCATTGGCTGGAAGTCTCAGACTTTGCGGGAATTACTTAATTCTTTTTGTCTCGTCTTCCTCAATTATTCTTCTTCAATTCTTTTTGTTTAGTCTTTTCGCGGCTTTCAGCGAACTCGCATGAAAAAAGTTCAAGAGTCGCGCAAACGAAGGCCATTAGGGAATCATCATCATCGCGCGGTTCAACGAACGTCCTCGTATTTCGTCTCTGGCTGACTCCCAAAGACGTACTTTTCACTCGAAATCCTCTTACAGACCTCTCGTCTTTTGACGAAAAATAAATAAACAAAAAAACAAAATTATGAGAGGTAAAAAAAGATACGATATCTTAAAAACCATTTTTCAAAAAAAAAAAAAAAAAAAAAAAGCACAAAAAAAAAAAAAAAAAATAAAAAAAAAAAAAAAAAAAAAAAAAAAAAAAAAAAAAAAAAAATAAAAAAAAAATTTAAAAAAAAAAAAAAAAAAAAATCGCACGAAAAAAGAATAAAAAATTAGATTAAATAAATGGCAAGAAAA
>JAPYZI010002080.1:0-46498 GCA_030523105.1 Ophioninae sp. A BG-2022a | reverse complement strand
CATTAATATCCGATGATTTTTCGATTTTTGGCAGAATTTCAAAGTTGGACCATCGATTTTTGCAAATTTTTCCATACATACCCCTTTGCCTCTTTTTTTTCGACTTTTCAAGTGGATTTTCCGGGAAAACCATACGAGATATCGATACGAATCCAACGCCATTATTTAAGTTATGCAAAAAGCTTTTTCAAACTCCCCAATGAATCTCCATCGCATTTAAGGAGCTCACTCTACGACCTTTCAAAATTTCATGATTTTCAAGATTTCAGAAAAGTGGCCGGGGGAAGTCGAAAATTTTTTTTTCCGTTATTAAACTCTTAAAAGGGTCTGTTTAATCGGAAATTTCCTGCTGATTACGAATATGCCCGAGTTTTTACGGAAAGTGAAAAATTACAATGGAAAAATGCAAAAAATCTTTTCTAGAATATTTTTTGGACATTTTTCCCTGCTGCAGTTTACGGTAGCTATCGTACCGACGGGGGTTACGAATTAGCGCAGTGAACAAGTGACAAGTGACAAATAAAAAAAAATATATTGATTCTTCGGAAGGATGCAAGCGCATTCGGTAAGAACGGAGAATGCGAGCCGCTGCGCCGCCAGTGAGAAAATCGTTTAACTGAATTTTCTTGATGGTCGATAAGATTTTGAGCTCTGGTAGTACATTTTTCTCACATTCATGTAAAAAATTTCAAAAACCAATTTCTCCGCCATTTCTTCATCAGAATAGATGAAACGAAGCTCGGAATGTGTACTTTTCACCATTTAAGAGGTTTATACTCAGGAAATTTGTGAAAGTGCAATACGATGGATCGTAGCTCTTAATTTCACCCATGGTAACCAAAATCTGCACAATTTTTTTCAACATTTTCCTAAATGCCGAGCATGTTCCTCTTAGAGCAAATGTCCTAAATACACACAATAAATTTCATTCCAAGCGGTTGAACATTATGTGAGAAATTGGATTTTTAAATTTTGATGTGGCTAGTAACGCGTTCGTCATTCCCTTAAGGTACACAGGCGATGAAATTTTCCTTCCAAACCGTGAAGAATGTCGATAACACCACCAGCCATTTTTCATTCAACTGCTGTTTTGGGGCTTATCTTACACGCGGCACTTCTGCTGATCTTTTAATGCCGATCGCAACTGGGAAGCCGTGAAAGTTCTCCAGATTTTCGCAGTTTCCCTGTGCCCTCCTGCAAACGCATTCAAGCTGGGAATCGGCCGAGTGGATTCTACGGGGTGAGAGGAAAGGAGAGAGATAAAGGGATAGAGAAGGAGAAAGAGAGAGAGGAGGTAAAAAGAGAAGAAAGACTTTACGAGAGCGGAAAGTTGCATTGGGGAATATAAAGCAAGAGCGCGACGCATATAACTTACAATCAGCCCACGATGTGGTTGCGTGGCTGATGTTCTCGACCGCCGCGCTGTCTCATCCTTTTCTCCTCTCTCTCTCTATCTCTCTCTCTCTTCATCCCCAGCTCTGCTCTTCCACCGACAGAACAGAATTGCTACCGACTCGGCTTCCCTGAGAAGTTTGCCTTGAATAGCGATTAAAATGTATGTTTATATATATATATATATATATATATATATATATATATATATATATACGCCCGTACATATGTTACATCCACAGGTCGCGAAGTCCACCCCACCCGGCGCCCAAAAAATGCTTGAAAATCGTCGCGCCACCTTCGCAAAAAAAAAGATCCTCTCATTCAGCAAACGTAAAATGATGAAAGATAGGTCCTCATAGAGTTTAAAGGATGGAGCGATAAAAGAGTGACTGCCGGATGACCGGTAGCTGAACAGATACCGCTGGAATGGACAAGCGATATTTTTATATTCGTGACATTTGGAATAATTTGAAGATGTAGCAATAAAAACGATAAAACAGTGATGGGATGGAGTTTATTGGACGATGGCTTATTATTTTTAACTATTCATTTGTTATTTATTTTTAACTATTAAACAAACGAATTTTGTAGTTAGTTTGTTTAGTTGGTTAACTAAAAGTTTTTAGTAATTTTTAACTAACTAATTTTTAACTATTTTTAACTAATTTTTTTATTATTTATAACTATTAATTATCTTTATTTTGATAAAATTGTTGTTTAAGCTCAAGTTGTCCGAAAGTTTGTTCACCAAGGTATATTAAAATCTATCATCATCATCATCATCATCATCTCTGTTGTTATTTTTACTATAGATTTTTCCTCTTATTTTTCTTTGTACAAATACAGTGACCAAAAACGGTCACCATTCAATAATCACCCTAGAAGTCCCAACAGAAGTCTACGTTGGTTGAATACAAATTTTCGAAACGGTTCGATAAATGTATTTTTTTGTCCTTTTCGTTTCAATTGGCACGAATGAACGAAGCGTTTTTCCAGCGTGATCATTATCGTCGATCGAAGTCCAGGCGAGGACAAACGATGGATGACATAACCGGGGAGAACCTCGTTGAGGCGTACGAGCGTCAAAGCGGAGTCCAAATATGGGGACAATGATGTTTGACGTTGGCTCGCTTGCGAATGCATTCGCAGCACAGGTGCTGTCCGTTTCGCGGAGATTAGCAGGGGGTCTGAATTAATCAGTATTGGAGATTACCTCCGCGCCTGCTCAGTCGATAATCTGCCTTTTAGCATAGTCGGTAGCGTCATCAACAGCCGCGAAGAGAAACAGGCCTCGTTCAATCACGTCAATTATTACGGGATCCGTTTTAAACGGGAGCTCCATCGAGAGTTCATGCAAATGGGGGGGTCCATATTAACACCAATGCCTCTGATCCCTCGGAATTCGAGAATAATATTGTCTTTGCGGATTGGGCGATCATTCAATACTTTTGGGAGCTGAATTGCGAGGACTGTGCCAGTTGGGACGTTGATTGTGGTCTCTTTTCCTCTCCCTCTCTTTCCTTCAGTACTCTCTTTGATTTTTCCTTGAATATTCATTATTTTCTAGTTTTCCGGTTAATTAGTTTATATTTTTTATTTGTATAGGTTTGTTTAGGTTTCGTATTATTCAAATTACGTAAGTATTTTTAGTAATTAGTTGTTAATTTATTTTTAACGCTATTTTTATATTTAGTTTATATTACGAATTGTTCTATTTTTAGTTCAGTCTTGTGGTACAACTGTATATTTTTTAAACATTTTTGCGGTCTTTGGTTATTTTGTTGTGTTATTATTTAATTTTTATTTTGTTAAAATTATAAATGTTTTTATATTTATTTTTTTTTTAATTTTCGTTTCATCTTAAATTACTCGAAAGTGTTTTTTCTAAGGCACAATAAAATCTATCATCATCATCATCATTATCATCATCATCTCTGTCTCGTTTTTCTCTCTTTCCTTTTTTCACGATAAGTGACAACATAACGCTATTTTTTAAATAATCGTGACGAGGAAATTCTACACTTGCTTTGGACACTTCGAACGTGACGTGGCCAGGCAAATGTTCACTTACGTGTTGAATGTAAATTGAAAAGAAAAAAAAACACAGCACGTTGCTTTATGGAAGACAATATTGAAAGTAAATCGATAACTTAATTAACGTATCTGCGGTGCAAGGACTAACGTGAAATCTTACGTATGTGGAAAAACTCTCCTTTCAAACTCTCTTTCTCTCTCTTTCTCGATCTCTCTCTTTTTCCCTCTTTCTCTAGCAATCAATTGACGACGAGCCTCGTATTGAAAGCGAATACGCATGACAATCAACCTCGTAAAGCAAACTATATCGATACTCGTTTTCATTAACTTATCTTTATCTCGCTCCCTCTCCACTTGTCCACGCACATACAGGGTGGCGATTATGCGTTTTCCGATTGGTTCAGATTTTTATAGCAAAAAATTGCATTTCCAAAGATTTTTAAATTCTTTGACAAAAAAAAAATATATATATATAACCTGTTATTAGGATGCTTCTATATTTGGCGAAACATTGAGGGTTCCGAAAAACATTAAAAATTCATTTCACGTACGGAGGAAAGAAATTTAGTCAATTTTAAAGTGGGAAATTCGGGAAAAATTATTCTCCTGTATTTTGTTATCACGAAAAAAGAGTTATCAAAAATTTCTTTCAAAGCGAGCTAATTGAATTGAATTCCACTTCGTTTCGTATTCGGAATTTGTCTTTTTTCTGATAAATTCAAAATTGAGTTTTTATTCTTTGCCTAGGTGCTCCATTTTTTTCTGCACGTACTATTCGTTATCGAAAAGTTCTTTTTTATTTAACAAAAGAAATCCGGGAATTGGTAAAAATTTATTAAAAAAAGTAAAAATTCCGTAAATACTCAAAATAAAAATATTAAAACTTTGTAAAAATGTATCCTTTTTAATGTCGATATATCGTAAAAATTTGTTGTAAAAAAGAATCTCCATATTTTGTAAAACAATATTTTTTTAATCTCAAAGTTTCGTGAAAATTTATTTTCAAAGTTTTGTGAAATCCTATTATTTGAAAAAACTCAAAGTTTTGTGAAACTTTATTCGACGAAAATCTCAAAGTTTTGTGAAACTTTATTTGACAAAAATCTCCAAGTTTCGTAAAACTTTATACGTAAAAAATTCGTAAAATTTATTAAAAAACAAATCTGAAAATTTCGTAAAAAAAGGCAATTTTTTCATAAGATTTTTTAAAACCGCCACCTTATAATTGCCACCCTGTGTATGTATGGGAAAAAGTAATTTTTTTCGAGTTTCGACTTCGAGGACCGTTTTATCCCTTATATATAAATATCGTGATGTTGAGAACGTGCTCTCACTTATTCGAGTTCGATATGCGTGACTCGGGGAAGTAAAGTCGAGGCGCTCGTGTGCTCGCTTCGCCAATTACACATGGCAAACCGAGGCATGCCGAGTATATTATGAGGCCAGGGTGCGAGTACCCATATGTGCGAGAAAACTACGATTTCTTCGTTCCCCCATCCTCGATTCTCTTTCCATCCTTTTTTTCTTTATTTTCTGTTCTTTCTTCATCAATCGACATTCCGACGCGTTGCCAGGAATCGTTGCAACGTTCAGCACCAGTAATTTCAATATTTCCTCCCATTCGCATGTGTGGGTGTGTTTGAGTATGTAAATATTCACGACAAACTCGATTAACACTGCGAATTCACAAGGAAATATTTAATCGTGCAAATCCTGCGCAGAAAAGGATTTTTCCTTTTTTTTCCACGACTTCGAAAATAAAACGCTGATCAGTCTGATTGAAAGAAAAACAATATTTTCTCATTGAGGATATTAACAAATTGCCAAATTTCTTGAAAGTTTGCGTAATGATATTTCTTGATAAAATAACAATATTAGTTTTTTTTTAATTTTAATAATTTTATTTTATTTTATAAAATGTTATTTTATTATTGAATTCACTATTTGTAGAGCTGTACGATGTGACCTGGACTTATATAGAATGGGGAAAATGGTTTACTATGAAGATAATTCGCAACTTTGAAAAGCCCAAAAATTTCCTATTTTTCTACAAATATAAGGAAATAAATAAAACAATACATTGATAAAAACATTTTTAAAAAATCATTTACAAATAAAATGAGTGAATATTAAAAAAATATTTTTTTTAAATATACGAAAAATTAATAAAATTAGAAAATTACTATTAATTTAAAAATACACGAAATAAGTATTAAAGAAAGATAAATAAATGAATGCACACATGAATACTTGGCGAAAAAATACTAATTCGTTAATAATTATTTTGCAAGATCGTTAATAATTATTTTTATTTCACATTCCATTTTCTAAGTTCTTTTGAAACTTGCTCAAAAATCGAGCTCTAATTTTCGCTTCGATAAATTAGCATATACAAAAAAAAAGTTTAAAAAATTTTTAAAACGTTTATTCGACAATGGTACGACGTCGCCCGTGTGAAATACGATTGTCGTGGTAAATCAAAGCATTAAAAACAACTAAAGTCCTCCGAGATATCCATCCATCGTATACATCGCGTGGCAGGAAAAAAAATGACGAAGACTGGTCGAGCGACGAGGTGGAATCGCGCACGAGCGCGGCTTCTCTCCTCCCATTAAATACAGAATTACGCTGTAACACAAACGAGTGCAAGGATTGTAGCTTTAATTGTCACGATGTTTCCCGGATTATAGCCATTTTTGGCAACTCGGTGACTCAAAAACGCGACTCAAACAAAAAAAAGTCATTTAGAAGACTATTGCATTATTCAAAAACGACGAACTTTTATTCATAACTATTTCCAGCCTCAATCTAGGAGCGATAATTTTTTATAAATTTTTCCTCGATCCAGAATTCCTTAGAATTGATCGATTTCTAAAAATATATGTTAAGAATAGCCGGATGAAATAATAATTTTATAAAAGCTTGTTTTTTAAATCGTAATTAATTCTTTTTATAACAATTTTTAAAAACGTCATAATATTATAATTAAATATAAAATATATAATGATTAATATAAAATATATGACGTCCGCAGTAATAATAATAATAAAAATTCACTAATATTTTTTGTAGATCTTTTTTTAATCAGAACTAATTTATCATTTTTTTAAGGAATAAATAACATTGTTAATGAATAAATGAAATAAATAATTCCTTTTATTAAGAAATCAACAATATTTTTAAACACAATTCGCTGTAAAAATTTCAATTTTTACTAAAATACAATTTTTCCAACGTATTTTTCGTTCGAAGAAATCATTTTTTCATAAATATTTTTGCAACGATAAAAAATCTCTTCGATCGTTTAAAAGCTAGAAATTTTAAAAAATGGCGACTCCATTGCATCGCGATTTTGGTCAATTATATGAATACATACAATATGCATAAGGCAAACGTATTTATGCGCTTACATACGCGCGAACTATAATCCACGTATGACGATCTCGGGTTGAGAAAATGTTCCATAACGGGGATCGCCCCGAGGCCGCATAAATAATCCGTGGCTTTTGCGATCGGCCGGTTCAAGCCTCGTGCTTTTCTCTTGCATATTATTATTGACAGTTAAAAATCGAGCTTGAGTTACCCCCATCCATCGGAGGCCTCTTTCCCTCCGCGGCCATTCGCGCAACCCGCAATTACTTCACGGTAATAAAATCTGGGTGCTGTGTAAGAGGGTTGCTGGTCTAGCCGATAAATAGCGGAATGTTTCGAGGGGGGAAACGAAGGAGGGGGGGGGGGGATGGAGGTTGGCGATGGTGTGAGGTTCACTCGATACAGACGCTCTGTAACTGCGAGAGGACACGCGACAGCCCCGTCGTTATTTCTCACAAGTGCGAAGTTATATAGTGCTCTCCTTTCCACCCTTCAAAACATCGCCCAAACGAGTTTCACCCTCCCCTTCTAGGACTATTTCCCATTGAGAATTTTTCTTTTCCCACTTTTAGTCTCTCTTTATCATTATTGTCCCATTCTGTATTTAAAAAAAACTGTATTTATTTATTTAGTTTTGATAATTTAATTAATGGTGTTTGTTTTCGATGACTTCGTACGTCATATACAAACCCAAACAAATAAAAATTGGTTACAATGTTGGGACGTAAATTTAGCTTGATATTTTGAGGTTCAATTATTTCGATATAAATTAATTAACAATTGGGTAATTTATATTCATATATTTCTTTGAATGTATCGTAATTCTCACAAGTAATTGAAACAAATGAAAATTGGTTACGATATTAGTACGTAACTTTATATTTATATTTTAAAGTCGAATTATTTTGATATAAATTAATTAATAATTAGGTAAATTATATTTATATAGTATTTATTGGAATATATCGTATTCTTCACGAGTAAGAAGTTATGCAGTGCTCTCCTTTTCACCCTCTCCTTTTATCACTACTTCCCATCGAGAATATTTCTTTTTACTCTTTTACTTTTTTTTCTATCCCACCCTGTATTAAAAAACTGTATTTATTTATTTAATTTCGTTAATTCAATTAATGGTATTTGTTTTCGATGGCTTCGTACGTCATAAACAAACCCAAACAAATAAAAATTGGTTACAATATTAGTCCGTAAAATTATATTCATATTTTGATATTAAATTTTTTATATATAAATTAATTAATAATTGGGTAATTTATATTCATATATTAATTTGAATATATCGTAATTCTTACAAGTAATATAGTGCTCTCCTTTCCACCCTTCTTCAAAGCATGGACCAAACGAGTTCCACCCTCTTTCTAACACAAATTAATTAATTAACTAGTTACTTAATTAATTAATTATTTTTTGTGAATAAGCTACGTTTTATCAATCACAATTTCCTTTTTCATTCGATTTTGCCGCATTATAAAAAAACGATTACTAATCATTATAAAAACGAAAACAAAATGGCCACAATCATTAGCAACTTTTCGTTAGTAGGAATCGCAAAAAAATAGAAACACTCTTCGGCCGTGTCATATTTCTTCTGATCGTGATTCATCGATCGATACCAACGAGAATTATCCGATTTGACGTGGGTTGCGTTCCTTGACGAATTATCGAGGAAGTATTGCCTGTACGTACACTGTAGACGCGTGTGGTCAAGTTCCATCGGACGTCCCCGAGAGTCCTCGTAAATCTCCAGCCTGTACCTTCGACAGGTCCTTGCCAAAGTAGCTCTGACGTGTATGCCGCGATCATAAGCAGCAGTAATTAATGGCCAAATAATATATCGATTACTTAGCTCGGGGAGCCTCGACGACGCACACACTAGAATATCGGCGGACCGTGGCGGTGCTCAACGATCCGGTAAAGCAATTTGTGCGACATGGCAGAGCCCACAAACTGTCACATGCGTGTGGTCGTAAGGACGAGCATACACATAATAATAATAATTATTATTATTATTTTAAAATTAGTATTATATTATAATAAAATAGTAAAATATTCAAATTATTTTTATATTATTAATATTATTATTATTATATAGAAAATAACAAAAAATTCTAGATCTCAAAACAGCTGTCGAAATTTCGATTGAAATAATTTTCAACCCCTTAAGGTACTGCTGGATGGGCTATTGGATAGAAAAATTAATGAAAAATGAGGGAATCGTGGATTCAGAAATCTGGACAATGGAATACATATTTCATGTGTTTTAAGTTAATTAAACGTTTCATTTTGTTCACAAGATTAAATAAGTAATATTTTTTTACTAAATTAAATAATACATTTTGGTACTACATTAAATAATACATTTTGGTACTACATTAAATAATACATTTTTTTACTAAATTAAATAATCCATTTTTTTACGAAACTAAATTATAAGATTATATAAGTTTTAATCACCCATACGTCAAATTCTTCCAGCTGCAGCGGATTCCATTCATAAAAATAGTAATAAAGTATCAGTCCTACATTTTCCACTTATACGTTTTTCGTACTTATACGTCATCAATTTGATTACCCTGCCTGATTTCGCGAGTTATTTTTTTCTTTTCAAAAATTACTTACATGAAGAATTATAAAAAAAAATTCTGTAAATTTACGCATAGCGAAGCGAACGAAGTTAACTGCGTTATTGAAATTACTTTAGCTTTTCCTTTTTTTTCACATTAGGTCTAAACCGCTATACATCTGTGCAGAACAGCACGCGGTACGAGGATGGCCAACGATAGTCAATGGGCCAGCTGAAAACTCAAACTCCCGAGTTTGCGAGGAATTACGAGACTGAGGAACGAGTCCGAGAGAAGAGTGAGGGGGATGAAGCGACAAGGAGTGAACTAGGGAGGTTACGTTTAGGGGGTAGTAAGCAGTTTAATGTATTCCAGTCAGAGAAGAGAAGTGAAGCATGCATATTCGAGATATATTATAAATAATTACTCAATTATATCTTTGGAAAGGCAATGAATAAAGATGTCTCGCGAGCTGTGGAATCGCACCGAGTGCCGAAGGGACCAGGATAAGGTGGTCGAGCAGCCGGAGACGAAGGTGCAAGGGGTGAGGACAGCCTGGGCTAATAAAAAAATGAAATATACATATATATATATATATATATATATTTGGAGAAAAAAAGGAAAGTGCAGAAAAAAACGATCGTACTGAATATTCAAAAGTAACAAACTAGGTACGAGTTGAGGAGGGTGCTTATTTGGAATGGCTGATTCGTATTATATAACCCACTTCGCGATCTCACCTTACCGAACTTTTGTTTTACCGATTTTATTATCCTCCCAATTTACTGCGTTTATTTATATATATATAATATATAAATAAATTAAAAAAAAAATATATGTATATATATGTGTGTGTGTGTGGGTGTGTGTACGGATATACAGCCTTGTGCAAAAGTATTAGGATTCCTGTAATTATGTAAATATATGATCACGAGTACGACGAAAAAATTACGAAAATAATTACATTATTGACAATACTCGTTATTTGTTGTTCAAATCAATATTTGATTAATATATTTGATTAACCCTTATCCTTAATTGCAGTGGAAAATAATCTAGGGAAATAATTATATACATGTTTCCTAAAATTTGTTCGTATCGATTTTTTTGTTGACTGTTGATCGATAATAGTGAAGGAACAATTTGATAAAAAATGTTTAAAAAATTCGGGTTACTCTAACATTACAGAATGCAACTTTTTACTTCTTAGACTAAATATTGTAAACCTAATTCTATATTTAATTATAATCACGGTTTGGAGGAAACCTGAATTTTCTAAGTAAAATCTGATAACTCGGTGAAAAGAAAATTTCAAAAAACATTTTTAATATGATAGTAAAGCGGACGATGTTCTTTTTATAAATCCTTTTACTAAACGATCCGATCACTATTTTTCAAAATTCACTATCCGTTTTTGCAAAGGATGAAAATCAAGAAAAAAAATACATTTTCAAAATTATCTACCGGGTACACAAAAAATTGGAAAAATAAAAATAAAACAGCAACGCAAAGTTAGACTAATTATCTTCAAAACGCCGTTTGGTAAATTAGTTTATAATTTTTTATTGCGGAGATATTCAATTTTTTGTCCGAATAGAAATATTATAGAATGCCTAATACTTTTGGCCAAAGCTGTATGTATGTATATATATATATAGTTATATGCATGTTTTCTATATATAACCACACCTGAAGTTACGAAGATCTGAATAAATCGTTTCTCTTCTTCCGCTACTTCACTTCAGTCCCTTCTCCCTTTAGCCTGTTGTATACATTCTTGTTATGCATTCAGTTCACTCGTAATAATTTCATTAGCAAATTTACGACGTTATTTCTGTATTGGCCCCTTCTGTTCGTGGGCCAAAACTTTTGCTTGCAGAAATGTCGTTCTGCTAAAAAAAAAAGTATCGGTAAATCAGGTGTGATGTTTGGAATCTGTGGTATCGAAAAACAGTAATTAGAGGGATGAGGGATGGTATTTGGGAGCGTTTTTCGAAATCGATAGTTAAGGGCTCATATAAAATTCGTAAATGAAAAATTAAATACTTTTATTTGTACAGATCAAATAAATTATTTAATACTATTAACATTAAATAAAATTAATAAATCATTAATAACTATATTAATAATGAATATAATAAGAACAAATAAAAATGAAAAATGAAAATAACATTATTCAAATTAGATTTAAAATTATAAAAAAAATAAGATTTTCAATTTGAAAAAATGCTACAAGAAAATACAACAAAAAAAAATGATTTTTCGAAACCATTGTAGTTAGATCTGCTCTCGATGCATTTTGCACACCATTCTTTTTTTTCGACAGTTCAGCTCAACGTGTAAACGTGTACTCGTAAGCAGATTTAGAGATAGAGACGACGTTACGACATTTTATATTGCAGGCATAAATTTGTTTACAGGACGCGCGCGATAAAACTTAAAAATATTACGAAAATGAAAAAGTATTTTTGCGAACGATCCAGTGTCGTTGGCGGAATGTGAGGACGGTACTTGGCTCCTTTTCCGCGAAAGATAATGCAACGTTAAATTTACGACTGCTCCCGCAACGACAAAGCGAGGCTTATAAAATTTAACGCTACCGTGCGAGAAAAAAATGTACTTGGGTGAAAGATACAGCAGATTTATCCCCCTCCCGCGAGTATTGTATCCCCCCCCCCCGCCCCCGATTTCATACTGAACAAGGGGACGCTCGTTGCGTTCAACGATAATTAACGCGGAGAACAAGATTTCCCCGCATCGCTGCGATGTGAAGTCAACCCTTCTCTATCAACCCCCTTTACATTTCCGTTTTTCAGTCGCTCGAAAAATCGATGCGCTACAACGCATGCTCGATGTACAACGAAAAGTTATTTTGGAACCTTTTTATTCAAAACGTACATCTTTTATGATTTCTCACGATATTATGCATAAATAATATTTCCAGGAAGTCTTTGCCGTCTTATTTTCATTGCCTTGTTTCCCCGTCTTACTCAAAAATAGGAATTTCAATTCTTTTTTTCAAAAATCCTGGGTTTATTTATTTTTTGTATTTTTTTTTCAAGAAAATTAAAAAAGAAATTTAAAAAACTGATTTTTTTCTGCTTTAAGTTGCATCCAAATAGAAATTTATATTTTTTCTTAAAAAATCCTGGGTTTATTTATTATTTGTATTTTTTCCAAGAGAATTAAAAAGTTCATTTAAAAAACTGAGTTGTTCTCCTTTAGGTTGCATCCAAATAGGAATTTCAATTTTTTTTTTAGTCTTTTTTGGAAGCCTATTTTTTGAAAAACGATTCTTTTTCCGCCAAACACTCGTCATAAAAAAAATCTGCTTTTATTTATTTATTATACTTTATTTTCAAAACGACTAATAAAAAGCACGAAAAAACTGTTTTTTTTTAATCTTTTTTTACGAAAGTGCCCAATATATTTTTTACCAAATAATTATCGTCAAAAAACCCCATATTTATTTATTGTATTTTTTTACAAAACTTTATAAACCAGAAAAGAATTGTATTTTTTACGGTTGAAACGTCTTCGCTCAAGCGTTCAAAAAAAAGAGACTGGCGCATAATCATCGGCCTTGCCTGTATATGCGAACCTATTTTGATTTTCATAAGACGGCAATCGGTCGTTTTGCGTTCCCCTTCGTAACTGCCCCAACTTGCTTGAACTCGGGAATGGGTATACGTGTCCGTGATTTTCCACATGCACAGATACGAAGGCCACCCTCCGCCGGACGTGATTGGCTCCTGATAGAATTACGAAGGGTGGACTCGGGACCACGACGGAAGTTTTCAATATATATATATTATTTTTATATACAGGGTGGCTAAAGAAATGACGTCCAAAAGTAAAAAAGAGTCTAAAGAAGATGCCTTTAGATCGAGGGGTTTCCAAATCACCCTTATGTATTCTCACGACTTTAAATATTGTTTTTGATTACTTAAATTTTCAAAAAAAAAAAAATAATCATAATAATATAATAAATTTATAATAACCTTTATTAGATTTATTTTTTTAAATTTATTATTATTTATTTCTTATAATATTATTATGAATTTTTTATTTTATTCATTTATTAACTATCCTTATGTAAAATAGTTTTTTTGGTAATATTTGTCACTGAAGTAATTAATTATTACCAAAAAACATATCCATGAATATTCATATTAAAGGAGAAAAATTAATAAAAACTGATATTAAGTAAAAATCCTGAAAAAAACAGCTTTTAAAAAAGTCTACTCCCTTAAGTACCAAAAATCAATGAATATAGATAGGGATGATTATAAGAAGAACATAATTAATTAATATGAAAGTGGAACGAACATTTTTACCTTTCTACTAAATTTCATTCATCTTCCTGTAGTCCTAATTAAATTGTAATTTTTTTGGTGATACTTGGCACTACAGTAATTAATTATCACAACAACAAAAAATTCACAAACGTCTATATCAAGAGAAAAAAAAATCAAAATTGATATCAAGTAAAAATCGTTAAAAAAATGGTTTAAAAATGTCTACACCCTTATGTACCAAAAACCACTGAATGTAGATAGGGATAATTATAAGAAGAATGTAATAAATTAATATGAAACTGGAACGAACATTTTGAACTTTCGACTAATTTTTTTATTGTCTTCCTCGAGTCCTAAGTAGACCGTAATTTTTTTGGTGATTCTTGACACTACAGTTATTAATTATCACAAAAAATAAAAAAATTAAAAAATGTCTATATCAATAGAAAAAAAAAAAAAAATCGATATTATGTAAAAATCGTGAAAAAAAGGTTTTCAAAAATGATATTTCCTCGTCTGCTAGGCATTGTTGAATGTAGATAAGGGATGATTTAGAAAAAGAAAAAAATTTAGAAACCCTTCAATATAAAGCATCTAAATTTTACCTTGGACGTTGCTTCTTTTGCCACCCTGTATATAAATTTATAAATACACACACATGCATATACATATATATATATATAATATGTAAAAGGAACAAGCAGAACAGGCACGCTGGCCACTTACCCTCAACATAGACATCTAGAAGCAGACCCACGCCGAAAAACAAAGGACAGCGACGACTCGTAGTCTCCTACCCCTTAATTCTATTCCAATCGTTTTGGCATTGGAGTGAGGTAGTTCGCGGTTGTCCAGGCCCTCGCAAATATGTTCATACATAGTCGTTCTGATATCATATTAAGTTTATTTTTTGTCCCTTCGAGGTCGGACGAAACGGAAAATTGATGAGGTCCTTCAAGGGGTTTTGGTCTTCTCGTTCCAGGCGATCGGAAAACCTCGAGGAGAAACATTGAGATGAAAAGAAAAGGGTGGTATGATGGAAGGGTGAGGAGGAAAGAATTTACAGAGCGAGGAAGATAGAGGGGAGAGGGAAAACGTTAAAATCAATTTTATCTCGTAAAATTCTCAGATTTTTTGGACCACGTCCATCAATACAGATGCACGTACATAAAATAGATTTATCTGTGTAAATCTAAGACCAATATGACGGAATATTAATTATATGAATTTAAATATTATTTTATAAACAATGGATGACGAAATGTTCGTTAATTGATGTGTAAAAGAGCGAGGGTTCGACGATCAAATTAGATAGAGGGTGCAACGAAGGTCATTTGGGTTACCGTGCGCTGGGGCAAGTGTGCGCAGGCTTTTTATCTTTGAATGAGGCAACAATGGTTTGCGGCTTAGTGAAATTAGATCGAAAGCAATTTTTATAGAGAATAATAAAAATTGCGTTTCTTGGGGACGACAAAGAAAACACACAAAACAAATTTTATACAAATTGGATTGATGATGATTTATCGTTAAAATCGATTTCTAATTAAATAATAATAAAAGTAATTTATTTATAATTGAAATATTCATACTAGGATCCGTGAACACGCGGGAGATTCAAGACCACGTGATTTCTGTCATTCACCCGAACGGAAGGACATATCAGTGATTGGTTAACGAAAACGGAATTGGGCTAAAGGGGTTTGACGCCCCTGTCGCATCAACGAAACTAACAAAGATTCCAAAGGAGGGGAAAAAGAAGCTGCGTGCCGTGACGTCGTTGGGGTTCCCCGTGAAATTGAAAGGTTCGCTCACGGCACTCGTGGCAATTTCCTCTTCGTCACCATGGAAGGGGAGAAAGAGGGCGATGGGAGAACATAAAAAGAGAGGGAACTGAAGTAGAGCGAGCGAGTTCATAATTTTATTGCCAATTTGCGACCCATTACGAATTGTATGTATGCACGACTGTATATGTAAACACTGACGATACTTCTGTTATTTTTAGTTTTTCTTTTTTACATACGTAGACGATTCAATTATCACTTTGCATCATGGTTCACGTGAAAACCTATCAAACCCTATAGGGGATGTAAATCAGCCCAAATATCGAAAAACACTATTGTTTATTGCAGCAAAGAATTTTAATGTTAATTGGCATAAAATATTTTACGAGAATTCGAAAAACTTAATGAACCACCCTAATAGGGCTTGACTGGACTGTATCAGACAACGACAAGTTGTCAAAAAAATTTCTGGCGCGGTAATCGTGATCCGAGTGGGCCGAAAATCTTTTCAGTTTCCGTAGAATCATTGAATGAAGGTTTGTACAAAATTTCGATCATCATCGGGCTATACTTTCCAGAACCCAAACCCTCGTTTTTACATATTTTCATTACAGTTTTACGATCTACATTTACAAAACACCGAAAAACTATAAATAATAAATAAACAAACATCAATAATAAATAAACCATCAATAAATCGTCTTGTGTAGATCTAGCGCGTTGTTCATCCGCCTACAGTATCGCAATACCGATATTGGTCAACGAATTAATGGCCGATTATCAACATATTAGGTCTAGTAAAAAAAAATCCATCATTTTTCCAATAGATGGCTTTAGTTTTGAGTTTTATGATTGATTGACTCCAGAGAATAATGGATTACTTTTTACTATACCTGAAACATCGTCATTTTCGTCACGACTGGCGACCCTATCTGGGATCGAGACGAGTCGAATAATCCCCCCCCCCCCATCTGTCGCCTAGTAAAATTCTCCGAAAGCTCTCGGTGAATTTTTGCCAAATAATCGGTAACCTTATAGCAGAAAACGAATTTTCATTCCGACCTATCCATTATGTTCATCCAGGCAGTCAACATTTTAAACAGTTGACTGAAAACAGGAAGGCAAACGCGACACGCTGTGCTTACCTTGTATCTCTGTATACGTTCCCGTGTATACGTTCATCCCTCTCACCCTCGTACTTCCTCGCTGCATATTATCCAACCCTCTCGCCAGAACCTCTCACTTCCGGCTCACTCCCATGCGGAAAGCTCGCGGTTGTATCTCTCTCTTTCTCTCTCTCTCTCTCTCTCTCTCTTCGTTTCTCACTCTCTCTCTTTTTCGCTGTTTGTCTCTCTCGAAATGCAGACGTTACGAGCTGAATATACTGCTACATATACACGCGAGAAGCCGCTAGGACAGCAGTGCAAAGAGCAGTGGTCTGGCCGAAAGTCGAGCACATCATTTTATCTCCATGATAAATACGCTACATTTTATGCGCATTATTTTGCGGGACAGGCATCTCGCGTTCTCGCTTGATCTCTCTCTCTCTCTCTCTCTCTCTCTTTCTCACTTTTTCTCTTTCTCTCTCGTAAATAAATATCTATCTCTCTCTCTTTCTCTCTTTTAGGGTGATCTTCTCATCCATCGGTTCTCTCGAGCTTTCTCACTCTCCAGGTTCTCTTCGGAGCCTCTTTTTTTTCACCTCATCCACCCCCGTTCAAACATCCCTTCCACTATCCTACGAATTCTCTCTCTCTCTCCCTTTCTCTCCCTCTCTCTCTTTTCTCTGTCTTCCAACAGTAAGCGTTGTGTGTACGAAATCTACCGAGTAGAATTCACCATCTCCTCCTCCCCCCCTCCGACCTCCACACGTGGAAAACTACCCCTGCGCCGCTCCGGATGCTCCGACTCTTCGGCCTCTTCCTCGTCGATTTTTTTTTCGTCCCTCTGTGCGTGTGGAACGCACGCGTCAGTCTCACTCTGTCGAGTGTTACGCGCATCCTTTTTTCTCACCCTTCTAGTTTTCCTACCACCTACCTGTGTCTCTTTCTCTCTCTGCCGTTTATCGTGCTTTCTCCGAGCGCCTGTTTTATTCCCTTCTCTGGCGGGATGCTCGTCTACCCTTTCCGTCATTCTCGCTCTTCTCTTCCGCTTCCTCGTAACGCTGTTGCTGTCCACCGCACACACGACACCAAGCTCCCTCGCACCCTTAACTCATCCCCTTACGGGGCTCACCCTAGCCCATCTTTTTTAATACCGGGCAGTTATAGTCGCAACCCCCGGGATACAGAAACGAAAACCAAAAAAAAAACGTACACACACAAAAAATGGGAATAAAATAAAAAATCGTAAACAAAAAAATATAAATAAATAAACGAAAGGAAACGAAAATGGAGCGAAACGAAGAAGGGGAAAAAAGGAGAGAAAAGAGGAAGGACTTGGGTCAATTTTTATCACACAAACCGAGTGAGAAAAACGAAGAGAGAGAGAAAGAGAGAGAGAGAGAGAAAGAAGAAGAAGAGAGAGAGAGAGAGAGAGGAAGAGAGAGAGGGTGATGGGTGATTCGCGAGAATGTGCGACACGCGGGGGTGGCCGAAAGAGTGGGAGTTGAGTACAAGAGAGGGACCGAGAGAGAGAAAGAGAGAGAGGGAGAGAAAGAGGGAGAGAGAGCATCGCGAGCGCCCATAAAAAATGCCTCTTTACGTATGGCGATTGGTCCACGGGACGGGGTAATGCCGGGGCTCCAGCACTCCTCTTTCTCGCATCGCGCCAGGGTATTTTTTCCCCCCTTTTTTTTTTTATTTTATTTGTGTTTTTTTTCCGTTACTTTTTTTTATTCCCGATGCCGCGGGAGAGTGGAAAAAAAATTCGTTCTGCCCGTCGATTGGTCGAGGGGACAGATGACGTAGTGAGCGACGTGCCAGCCACCCACATAGCCTCCTCCTTCGCCACTCCGCACCCCTTCCCAACCCCTTCAACCCCACGTTCAACCCCTCCACCCCTGAGGGGTGGTACACGCGAGACGCTCGGATCCTGGCCGATATATGTACATACATCTATATTATACGGTCTTTTTCTATCTCCCTTTTTTTTCTCTATCCTTATACACCCCCCTCCCCCCCTTTCTCGCCATCTTTCTCTCTCGTTCGAAACATCGGAGGCTGGAACCCCCCCCTCTCGAATTGGATGGAAATATCATTACATCGGAAAAGCCTCCGAAACCTCGGGTAAAATAGTTACACGACGAAAAAGGCTCGGCCCTTCGAAAGGAGTGGGGATTTTTTTTTTTTTGCTGTACGGAGGGGGCACGCACAAACCGGGACGTTTTTGAACGAAAGCACGGAGGGGCTGAAACTGAAGGGGTGAACCGACTACTATTTATCTGACGACAAACGCCTCTTACGTTCCTCCAATCATGAATCTCACTGACGTAACAATGTGATCATCGTCAACCCGGAAGGACAAAGAGGGCAAAGGTCGAAGGGTGATTTCTGGTAAAAGGGTAACCAAAAATGGTCCTCAATAAAATCGTTTTGTCGATCTTTTGTACATTGAAGTAATTAGGGGAATGATCTTTTTCACTGTACCTTTATCTACTTTGACTCTTTCGAATGAATCCTTGATTTTTATTATTTACTGATAATTGAAAGAATGTAAAAAAAAATAATTCGTCCACTCGGACTTTTCTCGCAGACGAAGATCGTAGTTCTTTAAAGCTAAAAGGGACGTTGAAAATACATTTCTTCTCTTGATTCATTCATTGAATTGAGGGACCTGAAAAATTATCGTTAATTTTAGTAATCAATGAAATTGATGGTGAATAAACAATTCATAATAATAATTCAAGCAATAAATTTTATCTGTCAAGAAATTATACATTATTTATTCTGTATAATTCTTTACCAGATCAGTTCATCTTTACCTTTCGACTGAATCCACCTTTACAACAAATTATATTTCAACATCCAAATAAAACATCAAAAAAACTTGAACACAACAAAAAATCCATTTAATTTCCAGTTCCACATTTCCCGAGAATTTCAGTCGCTCGTTTATATCGAAACTTTTTCTGAACAAAAAAATGCTCAGTGTATCGAAATTGCTATTTGCTGTTCATAACGATATCGATAATCAGCAATGTTTGTTCATCGAGTGATCCTCGATCAAGGCATCTCGTTTACGTTCATTTTATTTACTTTCGTTTGTTTCATTAAAAATGTAATAGTTCTTGGTTCCTTGAACGAGTTGACTGGTTCTCTCCGGTAGGAAAATTTGCCTCCTCCCTGGTTCCCTTTGGAAGCGTTCGCGGCGTATAATCCGTCGGTCCTTTTTCCACCGCGGGTCTCCGGTGGCGCCTGCCTGGGATGCGTTTTTATCGATTCGTGGAGAGACCCCCTGCAACTCGCGATGCGCCCGTGTCTATCTGTACGTTTTTTTTCTCTCTCTTCAACCCCCTGGTCCTCTTTCACCCCTAAACCACCCCTCCCCCGCCGCTAACCCACCCACTGTTGCACATGCATGCCCTCGCACAAAAACGCACTCATACTGGTGCCAATATGGACGCACATGTAGGAGCCACGTACAAAGCATCGATAGAGAGACAGAGAGAAAGAGAGAGACGAGAATACAGATTGAACCGGGGCGTTCCTCCTCTTTTTTTTTTTTTTTTTCAACGCAATCCTCCCGCGGCGGCGGCACCGTCAGCGGCTATCCTCCGGCCTGAAATCCCCTTTGCTTTATCGTACTCAACGCAAAACTTTTCGTCCCATCGCGCCTCGTAATAGGCCTCCTGCGTAAATGTATACGATAATATGGAAATGCCAACGTCTTTTAGCCTCGTCAATTTGGGTTTTTTTTTTGTTTTTTTAACGGTTGAGAAAGTTTGACGAATTTTAACATGGTGTTTGCTGGAATATTGATGGGATGGAAGGAAACTATGAAATTATTAAAAAGTGGAGTTGGTGTAGTCGTTTTTGGAATTTTTGGGTTTTTTGGTTGTCATCTGAAAAAAAGGGGGTTGGTTTAATTGTCGGTGAATGCAAGTAATATTTGGTCGATGAAAAGGAGTATAAAAATATATTCAAGATTCCTGTTTAATTGGTATTAAGTGTATATTTATGTGTGTATGAATATATATAAAGGGTTGGGCCATTTATTTAATTAAATTTTGGCATTTAATGCTCAACGTTTTTAATATTTAATTAAGCACGTATTATGTTAGAGTTATTGGATTTTAATATTTATTTTTATATTAAATTGTTTCATGGGAATGTAACATAATATACATGTGTGTGCGTGTATGTACAAAGGTATAAAGTATGCCTTCCACTTATTGAATTTTAATCGATCTCCGAGGTATGAGATATACGTAAAATTAAAAAAAAATTAAATAAAGTTTCACACACTTTGCAATTAAACATTTCTATGAGTTTGGATGCCGGACAATTTTATCATAATGCAAAGTAGTAGATGATTTTTTTTGGAGTTCAATAAGTGACCGGAATACTTGAGATAGTCTTTAGAAAAACTTATTAAAATATTAGACAGTCAGATTAAATTTGTCGAATTAATTTACGTATAGATCTACTTCAAATAAAGATATTTCTATGAATTAATATTATTGTTGATTCAACTTTTTGAAATAAATTTACAATTATTTAATAATTTCATAAAGTAATCTTACAATTGATTCAATTTTACGAATTGACGGTAAAATGAATGAAATTTTATGTATCAATTCTTAAAATCCTTTATGAAATTAAATTTGAAAAGATCAGATTTTATTATTTAAATATATAATTTAATTAAGTTTACTCGAATTTAGCTCCCATTTCCAAAATCCATAAATGGTACGATAAAATATAGAATTTCGCGAGTATTCCATTTAAATACACTCGCTCTCAAGAATGATATATTTATATTTTAATATATCGTTTTTTATATTTCAATCAAAAATAAAATATTAACTGCCAATAAAATAGTACTTTTCTATTCAAAATCATAATTCTATTAATATTCGTTCATCATCTGATAATATCCATTCCTTATTTGAACGAACCATAAAACCATAATTAATTTTTCAAACCACCTACAATAATCGACCCTGGACTTGACCAATCTCAACCCTTTTTTCAAGCCAATCAAACAAATGATCTCAAAAAATTTCGAATTTTCTACATTCCTTTCCATCACTGAAAAACTACTTCGAAAATATTTACCATGTTTATCGCTTGTAAGTTAATTCTCTCTTCCCTTTTATCAGGCTTACCAGACTTCCCCATCTGTCCGATAGGGCACAAAATTTTTTTCAATAATTCCCGGCTCAAAGTGTACCAATTTTTCAATGGAAATAAAAAAATAAAAAATATAAAAAACGAGAAAGAAAAAATGAACCGAAAAAAGTGAGAAAGAGAGAAGCAAGGAATAAAAAAAATCACCTACGCCCGAGCTACTGATTGCGATTTTTTGTGATAAATCATTTATCCCCCTTTATATGGACGGTGGTACTCGGAGGGTCAGGGGAAGAGAGGGGGAGGGATGGGGACGTTTTTAGTTCGCAGAGTAAAAATTTTCAACGGTATATTGCCGATCTCCATAGGTCTCGACGAAGAATAATGGAAAACGCGATATAGCTTCGCCCTCGTGGATACGCGAAAAGTTTTTTTTTTTCTTCTTTTTCACATTTTTTTTCCTGCATTTTCCGATTTACATATACAGGTTCTGGGTGGCTGTAAAGAGCGAACAATAAGTTTTATAGGCTTTTGCCCATCGCCCAGATAGGCAATGGACATTAAAGGCGTCCGCATTTCGTTACGCTCTACCGAAACGTGAAGGGCTGCTCGTCGTTGTTCACCATCTATGACGCGAACTCCACATTTTTATATACCTTTCTACCGGTTCGACAGATATCTCTGGAATTTGGCCTGTAATTCTTGTACTGTTTTTTAAGCCCTTAAAAAACAACGCGCATCCTTTCTGTGTTTGCGTCCTTCGTTCGCCAGTTGAGGGAATAATTCACCTCGTCAAAAATGTACGCTCATAAACTAAGGGATTATCGGTTTCGAAAAGTATTTTTTTTTAATAAACAATGAAACACGAAAATTAAAGATTTATTTTTGATGAATGTTAAAAAAAATTGTGATCTTCGTTCACCAGTTGAGGGAATAATTTACCTCGTTAAAAATGTACGCTTATAAACTAAGGGATTATCGGTTTCGAAAAGTATTTTTTTTTTATAAACAATTAAACACAAAAATTAAAGATATATTTTTGTTCAATTTTTAAACAGTTTGTGCTTTTCGTTCACCAGTTGAGAGAATAATTCTGGGTTGAAAATGTCCTGTCGTGAATAGGAAGGAATTACCATTTTGAAAAAACATGTGAAATGAAAAATTGAAAAAAGTGAAACTAGATATAACAACAATTTTGACGTGCTAAAAAACATGATTTATTCGTGATAAAGTAAAACGAACTCAACAATTAAAAAATCATATTTCTGTATTCGATTTCGCGATGCTGCATTTATTTTTATTTTCATTGAATTTTGAATTTCACATTTCGAAAAATCATTACTGAGAATCAACAAAACTGCTCAAAAAATAAAGAAATGTTCACATTCGTAACTTTTACTAAAAAATTACGTTAGAGCTTACAAATTAAATACTAATAATTAATTATATCCGAACAAAAATTTAATTACCTCTAATTATTCGAAGTAAATACAAATTATTAATAACAATGGAAAAAAATCTTACCAATTGAAAAAAAAATCTTACCGGATTATCAATTATTACTAGTCTTTTCCATTTAGTTATACATTCCAAATGATCAAAAATAAAAAATCGTCCGATGGAATAATAAAAATGAGAAAGAAAAAATAAAAAAAATTATCAAATAGTAACACGAAAGTCAATTTTTTGTTTCCGTAGTTTCCTCAATTGCCGGATTGAGATCCGTTGAGAATTAGTGTACGGCTATTGGGAGGGGTGATCGTTCGTATTTTGAATGCCACGTGTAGGTATACGCTAGCTGGGGATATATATTTTTTCGCAGGCTCCATTCGTATCGTTTTATCTCGAAACGTGGTCGAAATCCTTCGCGGCCTCGTCTCACTTCGATATACAACAGGCTTTCGTGGCTTTTTTCCTTTTTTTTTCATATCTGTGTAGCGTATACGCGATGTATACGGTAGGAGAATGGAAAAAAAGAAAAAAAAAGAAAAAAAAAATTCTAAAAAACGAAAAAAGACCTCCCCGAGAGACCTCGTACGAGAGGTCTCGCGAATTCGCCGGTGGCGTTATATGCACCGCACACGGGAGCTCTTTCCCTCCTCCTTTTCCCTCGTTTTCACTCTATCTCTTTCTCCCTCTTTTTGCCTCCCCCTCCCCCTCGCGGAAGAATCCACGAACGCTCTCTTCGTCTCTCAGCGTCTCTCTTTCTCTCTCCACGGACTGTAAGTGATCGCGGCGAAAAGAGCGCTCCACTGGCGATGCCAGTGATGGTGGTGGAGAGGGGGGTAGAAAAAAAGGGGTTGAAAGTCGAGGGAGAAAAAAGGGGTCGTTTTATCGCTCACGGAAACGCCAAACACCTGTGGAATAACCTGAAACCTCTCTGTGTTAAGTAGAGCATCTGACGAGGTGAAAAGGAGAAAGGAACAAAAAAAAAGCGGCAAAAAAAAACGTAAACGAAAAATAAAAGGATATCCGTATCTACGTACACGAGCAACGCAGCGAATCGAGCAATTCGAAAAACTTGTTTTCACCCGCTTGAGAACCTTTTTATCAGTTCGCCTGTGAGATTAAATACACGGCTTTTTTGCCGATCGAAACGTTACTCCGGAGCCTTTTACTGCGAATGGAACTTCGGCAATCGTTCGATCCAACCGCTTGGATAGTTTTTTTTGCCCGATTTACGTTGTTTAAAATATTTTTGTATTTTTTGTTACAACTGATTAGAAAAAAAAAATATTTTTTTTACGTTTTAGGCTATGTTGGAAGTACGAAAAATTGGGATGTTTGTCTATTTAATAATCAACGTTTTAACATAAAATTTGATTATTTTTTTATTTATTTTTAGTGGCGAAATTCGTAAGTAATAATTTAATTAATAACGTAATAACATTTTTAATGGTAAATAAAATTCAAATCCGATGTAATCAACAAAACACAAATTCAATTTGAACAATAACATTTATAAATGTAAATAAATAATCATTCAAATAATAATAATAATAATAATAATATGTATTAAATTTATTTTGAATTTAAAAAATCTATTTGCTATTTAAATTAAATATAAATTGACAGAAATATTTTTAAAAAGTGATGGGAAAACGCCTCTTTCTTTCGCAAAAAAATTGGGATGCATCATCCAATATGGAAGGCCTGATACTCCGCGAAACCCTTTCACCTTAGATGGTCTTCCAAGCATAACAATCGGGAGAATGGAATATCGGTTGTAAAGTCAAATGCGATACTTGGCTGACCATTTCGCAAACGCTCGGGCGGCTTTCTCTCTACATCGTGCATTTGTAGGGTGGATTGTATGTCCGACAACTGAGCAGGTTCGCCCGGCGTAGAGTTCGTAACCATGGTGATTCAAAGGTTCGGAATATGATCTTCACCGAGCAAACGCAGCCTTCTCTCATTGGGGACTTCACCAAGCAGTAGGAAGCAAGTGGATCGTCCTAAATAGACAATCGTTCTTGATGAGCTGGTTACTTCTTTGGAAGCTCCTAACTCTATGTTTCGTCAAGTTGATTTAAGTTGACCTTGCCATTGGATAAGCAGCTAACAGGATGCATCAGCTCGGAAAGTGTTGGATGAGCTGGATGAGTTTTGGATGGCTTGGAGAAGGTGTTGATAAGCTGGAGAACCCTTCGATCAGCTGGAGCAAACTTTGAACTGGTAGAGAAGTCCTGGATAAGCTGGAGAATTCCTGGGCAAGTTGGAGAAGTCCTGGATAAGCTGGAGAAGTCTTGGATAAGCTGGAGAAGTTTTGGATAAGCCGAAGAAGTCTTTGATAAGCTGGAGACTTCTAGAGAAGTCTTGGAAAAGCTGGAGAAGTGTTCCATAAGCTGGAGAAGTTTTGAATAAGCTGGAGAAGTCCCGGATAAGCTGGAGAAATCTTGGATAAGCTGGAGAAGTCTTGGATCCTCTAGAGAAACCTTCGATAAGCTGGTCAAGTATTGGATCTACTGTCTTGGTTACAGTGAAGGATTCTTAAGTAAGCCAGAAAAGTCTAGAAAAAGCTGGAACAGTCTTGAATAATCTGGAGACGTCCTGTATCAGCTATACAATTCTATAAAAATCTGGAGAAGTCTTAAATCACCTGCAAAAAGGTAGTATCATCTGGAAAAGTTTGTGATAAAGTACTGAAGTTTTCTTTTGCAAGTGATGATGGTTTATTTAGACTGTCTAAACCACAGTAGCAATAAGCTAGTATTAGCTGGAAAAGTTTGAGATAAAGTGCTGAAGCCTGTTTGGGTTTATTAGACTGTCCAATCCACAGAAACTTTTCCACTTTGTTTCGCAAAATCACGTCTAGTCACTTCGATCATAATTGAAGACCCTAAAAAGATAGGTCCTAAAAATTCTTCGCATGGAATTTGAACTGCGTTCAAAAATTTTGTTATTCTTTCTGGAATGCAGCACCCAGCGTTTTACTAGCTCCAATGAAAATGACACCATCCTCCTGATCCATGCTTGAAAAAAAAATGCACATAATTTAAAAAAGGCATTGAATAAGGTAAAATATGACAATGCACGAAGTCGATCAAACCTACAGATGATGTGTAACAAACGTGTATTAATGATAACATACATAATACACTTTGATTGGACCGTACGATTTGCAATCCCAGTTTTTCCTCCATCGAACTGTACATTCATCAGAGAGAACCCGTGGTACTAGACGTCACGAAACCCAGTGAAATTTTCATTTGACGTTCGTCAGAATATTAATTTTTCAGCAGCAATTCTCATTCCTGGATCTCATCCCTGTATTGCAGCGTACGTTTTCACAGAAGATTGGCGGTGGTTCACCACCTACCGCGTTCGTCTCTTCCTACTTCTCTCATTCTCTCTCTCTCTCTCTCTCTCTCTCGGGTTTCATGAAAAAAAAGCGTTTATTTCAACGTGAGCACGTTCGTTCACATCGCATACGAAAAACAACGTTTCCACTCCCCATTCTTTATTAATCGGTCAATCTTTCTTTTATTTGCAGCTGAGAACGTTGAATGAGATATATATATTTGAGAATATTTATTTGATTCATCCTATCGCGATTTTACGCGGTCTTTTTAGGGTTTTCGAAAAATTAGCGTATCGGGAACAGGAATGGGAATATTTTTTATTGACACTTTATAGTTTTTGATACTAGATGTACGCAAGCTGTAAATTGTGTTTCTTAAGCAGTGTATTATTTAACAACCTGGTACGAAAATTTTACGACGTTGAAATATATATTTACTGGTTTTTTCTAGTCGTAATTGAAAAAAGTGTCAAATATTTTGGGGATCTTGGAAAATATTGAGTATCCTGGAGAACAATGAAAATTTCAGTCGCTAGACTGAAGATAATGAAATCTCGAATACGAATCACCGGGAATGTTTTTTTTTTTTTAATGATATAAAACTCCATTTATACGCTTCGAATTTTTCATCATTTTTGGTCGATGACGAAATGCACGAAAAATCATTCAAAAAAGTATTGCTATTTGATTATTAATTGTCTTTAGTTCGTCGTGTTTAAAATGGTATAGCGATTTTTATCGAAAAACTCAATTTTTTGTTTGGCGAATTCCACGCATACACCAAAGCGCAAAATATTTTTTAAATCTTTTTTCAAATGTTAATGATTTTTTAAAATTTCTGTTGAGCACTAAAAAAAATAATTGTCTTATCTTTATCAGTTACCTGAGAAAATAGATGACCATCCCATAAATGGTAATTATATATATTTTTTTTCAATTTAATTGTTTTCCTTCTGCTCAAAATGGAATTTAATTATTTTTTTTTTTCAGAAGAGCCATTTTTTTTGTTTCGAGTATTTCCGATTGCAATAAAAAAAAAAACCAAATATTTTGATTCTTTTTCGTTGAGGATTAAAAAAACCAAATATGATATTTTGAACAGTTACCCGAAAAAATATCCGGCCACCTTAAAAACGCCACCCTGTATGTTCGTCCCAAATGTTAAACGCGTTAAAAACGAATTACCGTGAAATTAAGGGAATGTGATCGAGAGCCGCAGAGTAGAACGCTCGTCCAAGTGCTCAACGGATGTGCGCCACACAAACGAGGGTGCCAATAATTACTAGCGTGTTACGCAAAATGCGGACCCATTGGAAGTTCAATCCCGTCAATTTTTAACTCCGGATAAAATTTTTTCTTCATTTTCGAGCGAATTAAAAAAGAAAAATTTCGATTTTTATAAAATTTTATTTGAATAAAAATGGTGGGTTCGTAAGCACCAGAACAGAGCCGCGTTTTCAGGAATGAACAATGAGATGGGTGACCGTGCGAAAAAAATTAAAAATACAAGTGCATATCATTCAATTAATTATTTATTTTTTGTCGAAAATTCAAAAAAGATTTCACAAGTCTGATGCTGGCGTTTTAATGACGATAAAAAATCCTGCCTTCAGTAGAAATAGACAATAAAACATGGGTCATCAAATCCCAAGACTTGCCAGTGAAAAAAATCTTTTTTTTTTTGCAAAAATCAAATATATTTTTCAACATAGTCACATTCCATAGTAGTTCAATCCTTTCAACGTTTCTCCAAACTTTCGATGCTTTTTTTTATTTAACTAATTATCTTTTCCCTCATAGTAGTCTTCAGCTACTATAACCTCATCATCCAAATCTTTTTCCTTGGTTTTTTGGATTTGCGAGCAGCTAGAAGTCAGATAGGATTAACCGAGGGTGTTGAAGAAATTCGATTGATCGGGTAAATCCGAGATAGATGGCCATAAAGGAGAGATGGCCTATTGGAATTATTGGGAGGATTATTTAGGTGCCTCTAGTTACCGTTAACTTCGCTTCGTGACAGGTGTGGGAGCAATGGTGCGTGTAAATCTTTGTCGAAAAAAAAATCAACAAGTAAGTAAAATCCTTGTAATTTGTTGGGATTTTTAAAAAATGGCGTTTAAAAAAAACTATGGCCATACGGTAAATCGTTTAATTTTACGATCCTTTTCACCAATCTTCTCTACAATCATTTATTCTCGAATTATCTTTAAAAAAAAGGCGAAAAGTCATTATTACTTTTTAAATTAGAGATTAAAAAATGAGAACAAGAAAAAAAAAACGAGAATTGGTTTCAACGACAGATTTTTCCCAGGAGTTTCATAATTAAGAGAACGATGGACGAGGAATTGAAAATACCACAGATCTTGCAACGTCAGTCTTGGATGGTGTGCAGTTTCCCCGAACCCCCTCTCCACTTTTTCACTAATTAAAATGTCTTGAGCTCGCACACATTTGCACACGTACATGTACAATTGGCCGGCCAATTTCTCGCGAAGCTTCGTCCTTGATAATTGGACCATTCATGGTTTTTGAAAGACTCCCTGATTCGCTAGTGGAGAGACTCCTGTTGATTTGTAATAACGTGACTCCTTGAGATTATACGTATATAAAGCTAGAAGGCGCCCTCTCATTTTGCTCGAATCACCGTTGGAAGAAGATGGATAAGCAGGCAACGGAGTTAATGGATCAAGAGGACATTCGTTGCCAGAGTCAATCAAAGGATATGCTGGATTGGACAGGAAACGCGAACGTGTGAAACGTATATGTGTATATATAAAATAATAATTATTTTCAAAATATACATTTATATAAATATATATTATATATATATATAAATGTATGTTTTTTAAAATAATAATTATTTTATTGATTATCTCTAATCGTTACTAGCTGGAAGTCTATATTCAAACCCAAACAATGTTTGGGTTTGTTTGGGTTTAACCTCAAAGTTTGTATGGGAATTCCTCGGCTGCTTTAACTGCTCCAAAGATTTCTTTAAATTGGCTGAACCTTTTTTCCAAGTTGAAAACTATTGTCAGCAAAAAAAAACGTAAAGAAGAAACCAGACCTTTTTTCCCCGTCGATATTTGACGTGTTCCATGAAATTATGTTCTGTTTTCTAAAATCGTCGCAAAATCACAGGGGATGATTTCACCCTTGGCGAAAACAGAAAATGGAAACTCAGGCTTCACGCTTGTACAAAGGGAGAGAGACATAGAACGAGAAAGAGAGAGAGAGAAAATGAAAGAGCGAGGGGGCGTTGCGGGAGGAATCAGAGGAACAAAAATACACAACTCTTTTCGCGTCCAGCGGCAGCGCAAACAATATGCAATCAATATTGTCAATCGCAAAAAATCGGTACGGATTCTTTTCGTCCGATAAATACGAAAAAACGCGATTTTTTTTCGGATTCCTATTCTTGTTTTTTTTTTCTTCTTTTTTTTTCACGTTCGTTCCCGGCGAGATAATACGTAAAAAAGTCGGATGCAAACGCGTGTGCGCGTCTGTGTAGTTCACCGAGCGAATGAAGAATCGACTTTAAAATCGATTAACTCCTGTCATATTATAAATTGAATTTCGGCTCGGAAGCCCCCGTGCTCGCATATACGTCTGTACGTAGAATTTGTTGTTTTTTTTTTGCCATTCTTTTTTGCATTTCCCTTCACTCGCGAGCGCTGCCCCTAGCACGGTGCTCTTTCTCGCATCCTACCAACGGATTTACCGATCGCTGGAACGACGAGCATTCGCGTTTCTTCTTTTTTTCTTTTTTCGTCTACTTTTTTCCAACGCGCGGTATTTTTTTTGTTTTTTTTTTTTTTTTTTTCTGCGCGAAATCAATAATGAAGCCTGGCGGGCAATTGGAACCGAACGCATCTACTCTTCGATGGTATTACCGATGGTGGAACTTGCGCGAGCGCGCTATCGAGTGTCATGAAAGTAATCACCTTGTACCGCTCTGAAAAACCCTCCCCCTTAAGGTGATTAGAAAACTCGGGTTAGATGAGCGGCTCCAACAACATCTCGTCAAGTCCCATCCATCATGAAACACCACGCTGCCTATACCAGTCCCGCTTTCGTTCGATATTTTACATAATTATCGCCATGCTTTATCTAACAACCGATGCGACGATTATTCCGCGAAATATTCGATTGCGGATTTTTATCGATACCACTTTTGAGTATTATCGAGATACGTACGGGTTTAGTAGTATTTTTTAATATTTCACTATTTGTTGTATAATTATTTAATCATTTATTGGATATGTAATAATTTATGTAATTAGTTGTAAAATGATTTATTATTTATGAATATTAACAAATATTCTTTTTCTATTAATATTATTATTTTCAATATCGACATTGATAAAGCAAAAAAGGAATGTAAACATTAACAAATATAAAACTAAATATTATTATTATTTTTTTAATTTTATTATTGACAATATCAATATTAATATATCGAAAGTCAATTTTTTAATATCTTGATCCCAGATAAATCTCGTGAAAAAAATTACTTTGATATATTTGGGACAAATTAAATATATTCGGATCACTAAATAAAAAAGTAGAATTTTAAAAATCCAAGTTGATATAGTTTATTGATATTTCAATAAATATCAATCACGACCCAAACAAACCCAAACAACTTTTTTTATTGAAAAGGAATATTGATATTACAAAACGTCAATAAACATTCTTATGTATCAATATTCTACATCGATATTATAGAATGAAAATAAACAATTCATTTGTAATAAATAATATTAGTACTCGTTCGATGTTTCAGCAAAAAAATATGAAAGTTTAATTGAAATAAATTATTGTAATAAATTGAATTTTATTCAAAGATAAACAAGTGGAAACTTTATATAAAAATCTAAATAATTGAAATAAATAATGTAAATAAATTGAATTGTATCGAAATATATATAAATTGAAACTCTATCTAAACATTCACTGGAAAGTATTTTAAATATTTTTTTATCACTTGAAAGGATCGCTTAACAATCTTCAGACGGAGCATTCGTTAAAAAAAAACCCATCTTACGAGGATTGGAATACGAAAGGAGATTGGTACGGTCGAGTCGGGACGGAAGGTCCCGTGGAGAGCCGGGGGGAAGTCACGATAGGTGGATCGTACTTCCTCGATTTCACAGCTCTGGGCCCTCTGTCGTGATACGAGAAACGAAGTAACTCGATGCAGCGCCTCGGGAGTCTCGGGGCGATAAGTCCGCACGGTGATCAATCTCGCAACTACAGCCAAGAGGCTTTTACTCCCTTCTCTTTTCTTGCCCTTTTTTTCCATCTCAAATTTGCAATGTGCAACGATCAAGTCTATTAATAACACGAGCGCTCGAGGTTAATTATATTAATTAAATTCCTCTTTGTTCCGTGCTCGCGAGTCCTCGTACATATACTTAATTTATGAGGAGTCGCGCTGCAGCGATAACAGCGCGCGGAATTCATTTCGAGAACTTGCTGGACCAGGCGAGCTTACGATAATATCAATTTTTTTTCTTCATACGAATTTACAATTATTGTGAAATTAATTTGTTGAATCAATCAATCAATCAAAACAATAATCTAACGATAACATTAATTTAATAAATATTTAGTAATATTTCAATTAATAAATAATATATAAGTATTATAATAAAATTAATAATAGAATATAGAGATAATCATTGAATGTAAACAAATTACTATAGGTATACACAAATATATAAATATATTTCGTGTATAATTGTCATTTGTAATAAATATTATTCTAATTATTAATCATTATTTTTATTAGTTAATAAATTAATTAGTTGGTTAATTAGATAATAATGTAATAATATATACATTATTAATAATCATCATTAATTAATTATAATACATTTGTAACTAATAATTTCTTGTAATTTATATAATTAAAAACTATATATGATTGTAAATATACTGTTTAATATAGCGAAGTGTTATTTTATTTTTAATTTAACTATTTATATCGCTAAACATGTAGGATATGATCAGTATTAAAAATCCATGATTCCCCAACTTCAGACCAGTTTTTAACCTTTGTCTTTTTAGTAATACCTTAAAATGGAATTAAATTAAAGTTTTAGGTTTTTACAAGTTTTTTTTACTATTTTTTTCTTAGTTATGTTACACAATGATATATAAAGGATTATTGATTGGTCAATTATTTGAAACGAAGAAATCGCATGCGCAAAGTTGGATGTACGCTCCAAAAAACAGGCAAATTCACTAAATTGACTAGCCAAAATTTTTCTCCCGAATAATTCGGGGTATTCGAATAAACATTTGGTTATTTCAGTCCGATTGTGCTATCAACGGGCGGCTATGCCAGGACGTACTTTGTGCGCCATTTATCTTTTCACAAAGCTATGGGTACGTTGTCGATAAGCCCACGATAAAACGGCCTTTCACATCAAATCCTCATATTCCCTTTTAGGGTACGGTTCTGCGAACGATAAAAAAAAAATTCACTTTACGCCCTTGCAATTTTGTAAATGGGTGCCAAAAAGGCGATTCATTTCTGCGCACACAGCCTGACGCACACATACACGCGTGGAGAATAGTTTCTGAATATAATGCCCGTTTTTCTCTCGTGGTATACTCGGACGAGAATGAGGGCAAGGGATTCCCTTTTTATTCACGTCCATTCCCGTAGACGCGAATAATAAAACAAAAATCCTATCGAAACTGATGGATGGATGATCGTGGTTTGGTTCCCAGTTAAGCAGTGTTGAACATGGCCAATACTCGAAGCGGTGACCGTCTCGATGGCGTATCAACCAGTAAACGGAAAGCCACCTCTAACTGCAGATACTGGAACCAAAAGAATTATTCATCGGACAATCAGAAAAATAGGGGGGCCATCTATTCTGGCACGGGTTTTTTCCGGTGCCCGCGAGAATTTTGATATAAAGCAAACCGGCGGTTGAAGCAACATTAGGTTAGGATAACGAAGAGTAGTCAAGGAGTGGCAAGAAAAGAGTCCAATTGAAAAGGGCAATGGGAAACCGGATGATGATGCGTTACGCCAATTTGACACAAAACATTTTAATTGATGTCCAAATTGTCTTTAAACCACTCTAGAAAATTGTCTTTATCAAAATTTCTTTAAAAAAGTGACGAATTGCAACTCCTTTTCCTAAACCCTGAAATTCAGAGTATTCGAAATAAAAATGTCCAGTTCGTCTGATTTTTTTTCCCTAGCTAGTAGAAATTCATTGATGACGCCTTTGGTGACGAAAGTTAGTTTCTAGCTAGGTATCATTGGCCTAGTTGCTCAATCGATTCCACCTCCTCCCCCTTATCCTCCTTCAGCTTCTCTTGCCTTCTCTCCATCTCTCTTCCTCTCTTGGCAGCCCAGTCTCCGTACTCGTCAGGTAAAGCCTTTACGTAGAATACCAGCCTGGAAAGTCGTCGAGAACACAGCCTCGGTTAAGCCTACAGAATGATCGGATCGTCTACGTGTATATGCCAACCCTTCCGTGGAAGTTCCTCTACGTGTGTGTGAGCGTATGTATTCCTGTCTCTCGTGGATTGCCCGGAAGCGGCATAGCAACACCTCGCCACCTCTCCACCCTCGCGCCCCTCGACAAACCCGCAGACACGCCGAGAACGTCTTTTGGGATTTACTGTTCACATTTGTGGTAGGCCAATGACGTTTATTGGGACCATGCCGGCAGATTTGGGTTTCGAACACACTCACGGGAGCCAAAATCCTCTCGTATATACTCGGGCTTAATCAGAATCCAAGAAATACTCGGTCTTATCGGACACGATGAGCGCAAACTTAAGCGATCTGTTTTGCCGGAAACAGGCTGAAGAGCCTACATAGAGGCACCCAAAGAAGGGGACGATTTTCAATATTTTTTTGTGGGAAAAGTATGGGGGTTACGAAATGGCAATTTCACTAGGAGTTGATATGTAGTCTTATGAGGCTGCGTGATTTTTTTCATTGAAAAATGTTGGTAAACAACGAGGGTAAATTCGTTTAAGCAGAAACCCACCGTTGCTGTGATGTCAATAGATGTAGGTAGTTCTGACAATTTTGATAACTTGACGTGGAATGTAAAAAGAAAAAGTGTCATTTTAGTATACTGATAAATAAATACAAATTTTCAGTACACCTTGAGGCTTTTTAGGAATTTTGAAAATCATGAATATCGACAGGTGTAGAAGAATAATGATGATTTTTTATTCTTTTTTTTTCAGAAAGAAACCAATTTGATAATTTGTAATTATAAATAGATGAACGATGAAAAAATTCGGTTAAGGATAAAAAATAAAATATAAACAGGTACTAATTTAGGGTGAACAGAACGAAAGGATTTTATCAAGAATTATAAACAATTGAAAATGGAAAATAAATGCAAAATCAGTGAAAAATAATTTGAAAAAACTGTGGGAAGTTGTTATTGCTAAGCTACGAAATTATTTATCAAAAATTATTTTTTTTTGAATGTGGATTTTTCGCAATTCTTTTTTTCTTTGCAGTTGGCAGACGAGTCAACTATTATTCCAAATGGTCGAAGCTGAAGACACGAGTATCCAGTGGAAAAAGGAACATGCACGTGGCGCAATATCTAAGCGATTTAATTATGAAAATAATTAACTTTGAGAGAGAAGCTTGTGGAAATCAGGCGTCAATTGAATACGTGGGATGTTTTTTTTAAGCCACAAAATTCCCGAGGCTACTTTATTTCAGCGATCACCAAAGCCCCGTATTATTTAAAAAGAAAAAAGGTATTGTCGGGTCTTTTAAATACGTTCATCCATTCGGAAGAGCTCGTACTGAAAAATTGAAACATTACTCGCTCTCCCCCCTTCAGATGCGTACCTTTGAGCACTTTCAGGCTTTGCGGAAATTCTCGCTTTGAAAAGCCCCGCGCTTGCCATTTATTATACACTCGTCGAATCCTCGGATCCCCCGAGGGCAAACGTCAAAGAGGATTATGGTAACCCATGGAATTGTATTTAAGATTTCTTGTTTTTTATAAATATTAATTTTTTGAACATAATAATCCACTGTTTCGACCTGCAATGGTAAATTTTTTCCAATGTTCTCGGTCACCCATCCGAGTATTGGCCAGGATAAATGCTAATTCACCTTGAAAACATCAGTTTCTCCCAATTTCTTTTCTTCTTTCGGTCACCCATCCTAGTATTGATCTAAATAAATTGCTACTTCGCCTTTTGATCAGCCTTTTGAATAATTTCATTCCCAAAAGTTCCCAAATCACATTTTCTGTATCAAATTTTTAGGAATTACCGATCAGTTTGTTCGCTTCTAAGATTAATTATTGCCTGACATCTCTGATGGGTGAATTCCACTACTTTAGCCATGTTTTTTTTTAATGGTCTTGCGCGATGATTTTGAGGCTGAAAAAAATATGATTCTCGATGGTTTTTCAAGCCCTCGTTGAAAAAAAATATACCAGATTGTTATCTTAAATAATGTGTTTCAGAAAAAAAAGAAATCTTAAACCAAAAAAAAACTGCGAAAAAATGCTCGCCGAAAGTGGAAACGAACGAGCGAAAGAATAATTGAGAGAAGAATGTATCGCTTTAATGTTCGTATTTTCTTTTGTACATATACCGTTTTATATATAGGAACATTAAAAAATAGTTATTGTCAGAACTTTGTTGAAATCGTATTGACCCAACTACACCAGGCATTTCCGTGATGATTATGTAGCAGCCCGTCGCTTATTACGGGCAATAGCTTTACCGGCTAACCGCCGGAAGTTGGGAAAACGATGGAAAGAGAGAAAGATTGGGAGAGAAAAATAAGAGGAAGAGAGAAGTAGAGAGAGAATAAATAATATGTGCTAAACAGTAAAAGAATGATTCAAAAAATATATCGTTTCTCACGCTCACCTGCAGATTCTGCTTCTGATTGAAGAGAACCAAAGAGCATATGGAGATTTCTCTGCAGCATGTAGAACGGTTATATTTCCCCGCTGGGCAAAAGTTCCATCGAGCATACCAGCCTGTGTTAAAGCATATACTGTATCCACTGGTTCATCCAGTCTCTTTCCAATAACAAACAGAGAGACGGAGAGTGAAACAGAAAACTTTTGAATCTGCCAGAGAGAGAGAGAGAGAAGTATTCCAGGCGAGTATCGTAGCGCATCAATGAACAACCGTTTCTACTTTTCTTTTCTCACAGTTTTACAGTTGCCACCATCCGTTTAGTGTGCTTTTACAAAATGATTGTTCACCTTGGATGTGGGAAGAAAATAACATTTGGAATCAGATCCATCAATTGATGACCATCATTGGTCTCTTTGCCCTACTGAGAATCATCAAAAATAAAAATGAATAAAACAAATACTCTTGATAGTCTAAAAAAAAATACACTTAAAAGTAAAAAAGAATTTACTAGATTACCGCGATTGCTTGATATTTAATTTTTTTAACTTAATGTATTTAAAGAATTGATTAATGTATTGAGTAAAATAAATAAAATTACTCAATTGATAAAGTATAGTGAGTGGATCGATCTATATTTCATTAATCGAATTGATCAGCCTACTTTGCCTAAACAATGAAGTGAGGTACCCAGTAATTCATTGCTTAATAATTAAAGCCATCATCAATACCAAATTCGTTTTCTCGTTTGGGGTTTGTTTGGGTGGATGATCATCAAGTAGCAGATAACAAATTGGACGATTCTCGAAAGCCACAGATGTCAAGAAGGTTTCGTGAGTTGGTGGACCACGTGGAAACGGTTCGGCGTGGAAATAATTTAAATGGGTCAAGATTAAAGTGGGTCGATAAGATAGACACCCAAAATCCTTGGGATTGGCGGAGAGTTTCCTGATCTTCGATTCTCGTAGGTCTCCTACGTACAGAGAATCTACCAAATCCCTATCAAGGTTGGACTCATCCGAATGTACCAATACACGTAGCTACGTGAATAGTAAGCTTCATAGATACTGGCCTCCGATGCTGGTTGACGAGGGAGAGCGAGAGCCCATTGAGAGAAAGAGAGATGAGACCAGAGACGTTCCAACCAAATTTCGTGAGGGGAAGACATTTGCATACAAGTGGTGTTGGCCAATCCTAGCCAATAATCCTAACCGAGAGCTTTCTCCCTCTCCTTCTGTTCCCATCTCTCTCTCTGTCTCTCTCTCATTGGTATAGACGTTATCGGTGGACTAATGACAAAACTACAGGCCCTGGTGCTCCACGTCGTAATGTAACGTCCACGTAGAGACCAACTGTGTGATGCTTCAGCAAAGCTGAAACAGAATGAGAGAAGGAGAAAGAAGGAAAGACAGAGAGAGAGAGAGAGAGGGAGGGAGAGGAAGAGAGATGAAGGGAGTCGAAACGGTATCAAGTTGTTGCCAGTCCAGTTCAGTCGGACCCTCACTCGCGCCTGGACGAATGATAATTTGGTACCCCGCTAGCCGTCCTCATCCTCCCACCACGAATGTTCACGGAGAGCAACCTCCGTCCACTCTTCGTTCTTCTCATACCATCAACGACTCTTCCACGTTCCACCCTTTGATTACGTAACCCCCATCCACGATCCTTCCGGTTTCCCGTTTTGGGGCCGAACGGGGTTGTGTTCGAGCAAAACGCCAACCGAGTTCGACGCTTCTCTGGATGACGACGTCCGCACAATTCACCCGCGTATACCAAACCCTCCCCCACTAACCCCTGGCCCAAGTGGGGGAAAGCCACGTTTTGTCCTGCTGCGCCAACTTCAACCTTTTTCCCTACCGCTCTCTTCACCCTCCCGTTAACACTACGGGGAACCCAACCAACCCCCACCCATACCCTGATCCTCTAATTATATTCACTCGGCCCTTCGCCTCCTTCAGGGGGGGTCCAATTCCGTTCACCTTTCATTACGAACCCGCTACGATTCCACCAACGATCGAACTCTACCGCTCCCGCAACTCACGCGCCTTTTTCTCATCGCCTAACTCCATTGTTCGATTCAGCATCACCCCTAGAATTCCATGACTACAGAACCACTTCCAACGAATCGTTCATGACGAATGGACATCATTTTTCGTTGGCTGATCATTCGTAGATGATCAGTATTACCCCGTAAATCGTTAATCAATTTATATCAAGCTGTTGGCCCAGTAATGCCGGGCCACCTGATTCCTTTTGGGGATGTAACGAATTATGACAATCAAGTGTTTGGGCTAAGATGACGCTTGGTCCACTTGGGTCGAAACAAACCTTGAAACTTGGAGCTAACGCCAAGTTATAGTCATGATGCTCAATGATGATTATGATTTTTATGATTTTCATGATTATGGCAATCGTTAAAAATTGCTATTATCAAGTTTTAGCAAAACTTGGTGCTTTATACTAGATCTTATTTACTTGTCATAACCAAGCTTTTATGTATTTTCCATAACCAAGTTCTCATCAACTTGCCATATCCAAATTTTTTTTCAACTTGCCAACTTTGAACTTGTCAACAAATGATCTCATGACCAAGTTCATCAGAATCCAAGTTTATTGTCTTTGTTGGAATTGTTTCGACGTCATTAACATTAGACTCGTTACGATTAGTCCCAAAAGTATCAACCACTTTTAATCTCATTCACCATCAAATCCTAATACTTCAATCCAACTTCCTGACTTCTCGATTCCTAAAATCATTCTGATGAATCTCAAATCTTTAGAGATGAAAATTACGATTTCACGGGCGTTGATTTTGATTTGTACGATTGAAACCATCAAAGCCTAGGAACCTATGGGAAAGGGACCAGCATCAGCGAATTTGACATGAATAGAGTTGGAAGTTCGCGATATTAATGTGATCAGTGATGAAGTTGATTTTGTTTATTTCGAGATCAACGAGACTGTACTCAATTTGTCATATTACGATATCAGATGTGTCAGGAACGGTGTATAATCTGGGTGCTGTTACTCGTGTCAAAGTGGATAAAGTAAGAATCCGCTTAAACTGGACTGAAATGATCTATGTACAAATAAACTTGTATGTGTGTGTGCACGTGTGTTGGTATACGAGCACAGATCATATATGTAGATCACAGAGTTCGCATGTTAGCCAGTGCTTAGACATAGTAATATTCAAAAGAGGGGGCGTGCTTTCTCCTTGGACTTTGCAGAGCTGTGCATTTGAGATTTACGCTCACCCACACACTAGTGGCTTTGAGTGTACGAAAATTGGATGAGCTGGACGTGTTGATTATAAACTAATAGAGCCTTGAATTATAGAGATATTATGCAGGTTAGGGAGAGTCCCTTTCTCCCTCTTTCTCATCCCTCCTCCCTCTCCCCACCTCTTTCCACGTGACCGTTATCATTTCGCTTCATAATTTGCCGGAAAAATTATGACGGAAGGAAGCTTCTGCTCGAGTATAAGAAAGCTCAGGTATGTTATCTCGTCATGATTTAAGAGTTAATACCTCCTCTCACGAAAAGCTATGCACAAACCTTCCCTTGCACGCAAAACTTCAAAAATATTCATCCACAATAAATAACAATATTACGAATACATTAAATTATCCCAGCCTGACAATTTTACTCTACTAACCTGTTATCACGAAAATCAAAAATTCACGAAAAAAAACTGTTGAAAAATGTACACCAGAGCGAGAGAAATAGTAATGAGAAATTTTAATGATTAATGATTATTGATTAATCCTGGTTAATCAGTAAGCTTCCACCATGACTTATTTACGACTGTCCACACCATGAACAAAAAAAAACTATCTGAGGAAGAAATTTCCAATGTGAAATCAAAAAATTCGTTGCTGATCCAAAACAATCCATTTAATTGAGTAATCAAAATTACCCAAATTACCAACTTAACCCTACCAATCTCCCATACGAAAACAAAAAAATTCCTCAAAACTGCAAAAAAAAAGACACAAACCAAAAAGCAGTAAATTCCAATAACGAATATTAGCCTAAGTTACCATGAATTCCTACAAGACCATGAACAACAAAAATCTTAGTTTATCAATTGCCTTTGGCCCTAATTGACTCCCCGCATAATCAACGCACGTTTTTTCCTCTCGTTTCAATCAATGTCCAAAAAATGTCACCCCGAATGGATTGTCTTATCGACGCATGCGCGTTTCGTCACCACCAACCTCCCCTCCCTTCCCTCTCCTTCACGTTCCACATTCCCTTGTTCCAATTTTAATCGGGTCTTCGGAATGGGGGCGTCCTCCTTTCCATGCTATTTCTTGGGTAAAGGGATCTGAGGAAACTGATAGCCTCAACTGGGAACCAAGCAAAATTATTCCGAAGTTGATCACACGAATGGTGAGATCGCGTATTATATATTAGGAGAGCACACTCGAAGGAAGCTCGGAACTCCATTATTACTCTCCAATTAGCCGTGATTAAAATATTTCGGTGTCTCGCGTGCATCACTGATATTAATATATATATAAGAGCGAGTAGGCGAGTGGTGGGACGAGAGCGTGACGACAATTATATGGAAATTCGAGGCCACGATCGGAAGGAATAGCCCGTTCCTTTCGTTGATTAAATAATTCTCTCTCCGTCTCTCCAGTCTCGATCCTCTTTCTCGTTCGCCTGGTTCGAAGTTTCCGTCCTTATTTCTCACACTGTTGACTCTTTCTTCGAAAGAAGAGAAGATTGGTGTAGGAGGGGGTGGATGGGGGTTGGAGGATAGGAGGGATACCAACAACCCCGATAATGACTTATTTATTGCCCCAATTACTTCATCGTATTAGTTATGCTAATGCGAGTACACCATCTATCGTAAGTTTCATTAAAATTGCTCCCGAGCTCGATTATTATTAATAGCACGTTTATCCGAAAAAAAAAAATATATATATATATGGACGAACACATGTGCACACGTAGCTTTGCGGAGGATCGTTCTCATTTGATTTTATGATTACAATGTAGCGATGGGGAAAGGTTGAGAGGAATGAGGCGGCGGGGGAAGGGGAGGAGAGCGTAACAAGTAACCAGCTTGTAAATACATCCGTGTATATATAAGGCCGGTATAATATCCATAAAATAGTCGGTTACGATCGTGATTGATAGCTATTCCATGTATAATCACGCAGAAATTCGTTTTCCGAGCCTGTTTCTCGCTAATATACGATTATCTGTTGAAAATAAAGTTTGGTTATGAAAAAGTATTTTAAAAATTGAATGACAGGTAATGAAGCGGAAAAAATTCGGACTCGAGGTCAGTGTGATATCGTTGTTAGCACTTTCCATTTTGTTTTTAGGCATAGCTGAAGGATAAGCGTGACCAACTGACAATGGATGTTCACCTTGACGTTTATGATTAATTACTAAAGGGGAGGTGTAATTGAATTAATCGAAAAGTAAACAAGATAATAATAATTGGTTTGATATGCTATCGAATAAAAATATTGTTCTCTTTTTTAATTAATTTTATTTAATCATTGATGAATATTTTAAATCAGTAATTTATTATTTTATAATATTGTTGGATTTAATTTAGTTATATTTTAGATATCATTTTGAATTAACAATGGATATTCACCTTGAAGTTAAGGAACAATTATTAAAGAGGAGTTGCAATTCAGTTAATTAAATAGGAATCGAGATAATAATAATTCATTTAATACGTAGTCGAATAAAATTGCTTTTCCTTTTTTATGAATTTCAATTAATCATTAATCATCATATTTATCATTTTTTAAATTTGTTTTGTGCAAGTGGCAGACAACAATGTCAGATTTATATTATTATGAAAAACACGAAGTCTCTTTATGAAAAAAAAACAATTTTGTATGAAATAAAAAGATAAAAAGAAAAGCGGAAAACGATCGACTTTTGTTAAGCCAATAGCGATTGCCTGAATAGATAGATTGGAATAAAAAGCGTGTTTAAAGTTTCACCAACAGTTCCATCGTTGTAATCACGAGTTTACCTTCAATCTGCAATTTCAGCACTAAACGCTCGATTTTCCTCTTTGATTTGCATTGCTCCGAAAGGACGAGCGATTTGTTTTATTTCCACAGTAGGTTAACCCCTTAATTTTAGGAAAAACCGAATCAGCAGAAAAACTTTTCGGTTTTATACGTGCAAGAAAAATTTGCAATTCAAATTAAATTAAACATTGCAATTTCTTATAAAAGATTTCTGTGGAAATTTAAAGAAATGATTTTGCTGAGTTATTTTATTGTCATTCTGTTTAGTTATTTTATCTTTTTTCAAAAATCGTTGTTTAATCATTAATCTTGTAAAACACTTTTTGTATTTTAAGTTTAATTAAGATTTTTTCAATAATTTCTTGCTCACTTAATTTTCATTTTTATTTCATATTCATTTAATTTTTAAATCATGTTTTAATCGTTTAAAAATCATCATTTTTTTTTCATTTCTCGTTTTAGCTTTAATTCACGATATTTTGGTTTTTCAACCTCAAATTATCACGCGCTTACTTAACGATTTTACAAATACTGTTTTTGGGCGTTACAAAGCGTTATTTGTGTAAAAACAAAAACGACGAAAGCGTTTTTCGTAATTCATCCATACGTAATGATCGAGAGCCAAGTCTGTGTGTGTATTATTCTGTTGTGCGAGTGGCTTCGTTGGCGAGTATATACGAGATCGGGGGAGTGCGTCGCTCATCAAGGGAGATCGTCAAGACTCGAGAAACGCGGTTGGTGAGGATGGAGGGGAACGAGCGAGGGAATCAGCGAGAGGGATAAAGATACCAACAGACAGTCAGACGGAGAGGGACGAAAGCATCAAAAGCAATGTTTGGCGGCCCTATAATGAAATGAATTTATGCAGAGCCGTAATGCCTGAATATTTAGCAACCCTCTTCTGGTTCTGTTCGTGGCCTGGCCGTGCAATCACCCCGAATACCCTCCTCCTCGTTCTCGTTCGCCTCCTCGTGCAACCCCTTTAGCACCAAATTTCCCTTGAAAGAAATCCAACGAATCGCAGCTCCACAATGGCCCATTATAAGCTTTACTCAATTATTTCAATTTTTTTCCGTCATACTCTTTATTTTCGAAAATTCCTTGCTGTATTTGACAGAAGCTCGAGAATTAACAAAAAAAAAAAATTTCATGCTTGGTTCGATTTAAAATATATTATTTTTTCAATCACGTAAAATTGAACATTAAAAAAATCAATTGTATATTTCAATTTGAATAATAATAATTTTAATAAATTTATTATTTATTTTAATAATTGATTATTATTATTATTATTATTATTACTATAATATTTTATTCATAATATTCAATATTATAACAATATTATTAAACTATTATGTTATGTCACAATATGATAGCTATAGTATAATATAGTAACAAAAATAATAATTTCAAAAATGGTATGCATATGTATATATATATTTGTTCGCATAAAATATTATGTTTGAAAAAAACATGACTATAATTAGGATACTGCAAAAACTATCCTACGATAATCATGTTATATAATAAATTGATATTTTATTATATAAAATATACAATATATAATCGAAATAATGTAATAATAATATATTTTTTTCTATTAAAGACTTTTTCTAGTTTTTCAAGAATAATAACAATTTTAGTATAATATTAAACATGATCATTATTAAATAATGTATTATATAAAATTATATCATGTACTCAATACTAATTATATCAAAAGGCAATACGTGCATAATACAATTATAATCTCAAAAAGTACGATAATAGTAATAAAGTATGAAACAAAAATTATAATAATATTAATAATAAAGCTTTCGATTCATTATTTGTATTATTATAATAATTAACAATAAATAACAAAAACAATCGCGCTAATGACAAACATTTAAATTAATATAATTACATTTGTTCGAATTATACTCATGCACATATAGTCTTTTAATTTTCGAGCAAAACCTGTGATTTCTTCTCACTCATCGCCATCGTCTTTTTTCTTGCAGCGTTCGTACCCGCGGAGTGTCCTGGTCTCCCAAACTTCTGAATTATTGGCCGCCAAAAGTTCGAAGAATCCACGCCTAAAATCCCCGCAACGAGGCGTCCGTATAATTTATGTAATATCTCGACGCTCTCAACTATTTTCCTAACGAGTTTCAACTGTTAATTTATGCACGCGATAAACGCGCGGCTTTCCCGCAGACGTTTTTTTTTTATGTCGACCATACGCGTATATATGTACAACGCCCGGTGGATTTCCAACCGGGAATGTCAACGGCAGCGCGGGAAATTATATCGTGTATATACGTGTGGAATTGAACTTTTTATTAATTACATAATGTACGAATAGTTACGTAACAATTCTGTGTAATGGGCATTTATAAATATTTCATTAGTGAGGTTATGTAATATTCAATGGCCATTGATTTTACTTGATGCGGTTGCATTAAAAAAATTAATTATCTAATTTTCAGTAGTCAATTAATTAAATAAATTAATTATAATTAATCTATATAATAATAGTAATAATAATAATATATATCCTACCTTATTCTCTGTATGATATTCAATATAAAATATGATTATTAATTATATGTATTGATTTATTAATTAATTATGTAAATTACTTAATTAAAGTAATTGAATTGAATAAGTAATTAATTAATTAATCAATAAATGTAATTAATAATCACATTTTATATTGAATATAATATATTCGGTAAGTTACGATATATATCATTATTATTATTATTATATAGATTAATTATAATTATTTTTGTAATAAACTTTGCAACATGAAGAGCGTAAAAGATTTGTTTTTTTTCTCTTATTTTCAACACATATCTTCGATGTGAATTGACTTTTTGAAAATTAGTTTAACTTATTTTTAACATTTTTATTTATACATATGCCATATGCCCGAATGACGTATATATTCGTATTTGTATAAACTTAACATTATTGTTCGAGGGTTGTGCATTCTAAGAGCTAGCAACGAAACAACCAGTAAACCTATATGCATCGCTCTTCCCTCGAAGAGAATCTCCTCTCGACGTCTCATGCATATGGAGCATTTAATTATATTAAAACCTCTCGATGTATAATTTACTTTTGCATGAGTCATTTGAAAAGGAGATCCACCACGAACAACACTCGCACATGTTTATCGAATAACGAAAAATGTGTTTTCCGACATTTTCGATTTTTCATTAATTTACATATATCTGTGTATAAATACGTATATATCTAATATATTGTGAACGAGTTTACAGATGTTTTTTTATACAACAGAATAAAAATAAAATGACCAATAAACAATAAATTGATAAAAAATTATAAAAGTGATTAAAAATACATTTTTTTTTTAATTAATAAGTAGCAATTGAAAACTTGGTAAATAAATCGAAAAGATAAATATATAGGGAAATTCCTTTTTATTCATTGACGAAATTTTATTTAAAAAAAATAACCTACAATCACCTTTATAATATAATACAGTTGAGTTAATTGATTATGCAAATTTCAATAAAATGGTTGCGAAAAAAGTATTTTTAACACGTGACGCGTGTAGTTGTTGCAATTAGCGGAATTAATTACATAATGAGGCAAGCGGTGATCGATCGTGTCAAGAATGTTTTAAAAACCGATATTACTAATGTTTTCTTTTTCTATTCCGTAGAACGAGTGATATTTATGCAACTTCGTCACTCTTAACTGGCGTGGAGCAAAAAAAAAAGAATGACAGCTATTGCACACGAATACGTGGATATACTTTCAGCTGTTTCTTCCACTCGATTGACGACAATTAAGGGAATGATGAACACGTTCCTAGCCACATCAAAATTTCAAAATCTAGTTTCTCCCACACTATTCAACCGCTTCGCATGGAATTTATTGTGTATATGCAGGACGCTTGATCTAAGAGGAACATGCTTGGCATTTACCAAAATTTTGAAAATAATTGTGCAGGTAGTGGTTACCATGGGAGCAATTGCGAGCTACGATCCATTGTATTGCACTTTCACAAATTTCCCGAGCATAAGCCTCTCAAGCGGTCAAAAGTACACATTTTGAGCTTTGTTTCATCTATTTTGATGAAGAAATAGCGG
>JAPYZI010002079.1:0-26779 GCA_030523105.1 Ophioninae sp. A BG-2022a | reverse complement strand
AAAAAAAAAGAGATAACAAAAAAAACGAAAACGAAAAAAAAAAAAAAAAACAAAAAAAAAAAAAAAAAAAAAAAAAAAAAAAGAAAAATAAAAAAAATAAAAATAAAGATAAAGAGGAAAAAAAAGACGAAACAACTGGCTCGAGTGGATCAGAGCCAGTGGGGATCAGCGGGAAAAGTGAATGGACAAAAAAAAACATCGAAAAGAAAGGAAAAGGCTGAAAGAGGACGCGTCGAAGAGAGAAAGAAAGAGAGAGGGATAACTCGAAGGGCGAGTGAGGGAAAACAACTTTAGACGAATGCGCGCGTCTGGCGCTGAGGATGAGAATGGAGAAAGGGCCCTTTGTGAAGGAGAAGTGTAGGTCTCTGACATCAACGGCTCGTTTGAGACGAGTCCGCCGAGCAGAGCCGATTGGTGAAGAGATCGGGGGAAAAGGGCGAGGCGACGCGTCGTTCCTACCAGTCTCCGATATCTACAGGGTGTCTAAATAACGAAAGCAATCAGCGAGTCTGTAGCGATCGAATGATCCGGTAAATTCGAGGATTCGAGATCAAAATTCCAGGATTCGACGACAATTGTAAATCAACAAGAATTTCGAACGAACGAAGCTTCGTTCCGCGAAATTGACGTTATCTAAGCTAAACGAATAGTGTTTTAGGATTTGCCCAAAAAAATTTGGATTTTTTATTCGATCTATTGGTAAGTTTTTCCGTCGATTTACAAATCGAAAATCGTGATCGAAAAATCGCTAAGAATCGGCTGAGAAAAAGATTTTTCATTCAATTTGACCATTTTTTCGATCTCGATTTTGAAAAAAAACGTTTTGGATGATCGTATAAATGGAAGAATGAACGAAATAACATATATATATATAGATGGCTGGATTCTAACGATGCAATCGTCAGTTCCATTCGATTGATGAAAGTTTGCGACTGAACGGTCACCCAACAGAGTTTTGGCTCAGCCAGAAGTGGCTTGACGTGGATATTTCCACAGATGTCGACCGACATTCGCGCGCACGAATACGAGCGGTGATCACCAACCTCGATTCTCTCTTCGTTGGACCTTAATCTGCACGCGTACGAGATCAGAATTCTTTTACGTTACTGTCCACCATTTTTTTCGCTCGCCCTTTTCAGCCGCTTCCTTTTTTTCTTTCTTGCCGTCGTCAGCGGTGCACAACCTTTCCCACGCGATTCCGAGATAGATTTAGGCCTGCGTCAGCAACGGCAATGACTTTTCTCGGCTCTCCTATGAAAGCCCTCTCAAAGGGCAACGAAAGGAATTCGTACGCGTATGCATTTCTTGGACGAAGAAAATAGGACGGGTCGCATGTGGGTTCGAAGTTTACATCGTTCAGCAGGAAATATATTTTTTTTCTTTTCAGAAAATATATATTTTTTTTATTTAAAAAAATATTTCTTTTTCTGAACAATTTTTTTTTTTCAATTTCAGAAATTATTTCTTTTTTACGAAATTTTATTATCAATTTCAGAAAATACTTCTTTTTAAGGAAAAATATCTTTTTCAATTAAAAAAAGTATTTCTTTTCCCGAAAAATTCTTCTTTCAAATTCACAAATTATTTCTTTTTCAGAAAAATATTTTTTTTCAAATTTCAAAAATCATTTCTATGTCTGAACAATTTTTTTTTTCAATTTCAGAAATTATTTCTTTTTAAGAAAAAATATCTTTTTCTATAAAAAAAAATATTTCTTTTCCAGAAAAATATTTTTTTTCAATGTCAAAAAATATTTCTTTTGCTGAAAAATTATTTTTTCAAATTCAGAAATTATTTTTTTTTTTCAGAAAAATATTTTTTTTTCAATTTCAAAAAATAATTCTTTTTCAATATAAAAAAATATTTCTTTTTCAATTTCAGTAAATATTGCTTTTTCAGAATTGTTTTTTTTTCTCAATTTCTCGCTTCTCATCGTTATAAAAAATAACGCATTGGAGATCAGTACTAAATCGCTAATTAGGCAGAGCCTTGATGCTTAAAAAAAGCCCTTTTTCTGTCTGTCCTGTTTCTGATTTTTTCTTCTTTCTTCGCCTCCCCCCCCCCGCCCCTTCCCCCCTCTTCATCCATCGTTCGCACACACGAAGGCAAAAATGCACAGGCGGGTTGACGCATTCGGACCTGGTAAAATTTCGGAGGTCGGTGCTCCGATTACGGATACGAGAGCAAAGCTTCGCGACCCCCACGTTTCTGTATATATCTCAAAACGTTGCTCGTATTTTCGGAACGGTGAAATTCCGATCCGCGACGAAACTGCCGTACATTGCGAGAGTCGGATAAAAAGGTCGGTTAAGACTGCAAAGGGTGGAAGGAGGGAGAACGAGATCGCGAAATAAGAAGAGGAAACATTTAAGGGGCTTTGGGAAAACTCGTTGAATAAAGTGTACGAACAAAAATTGAATTTCTGTATTAGCCCATTTTTCGCAATATTTGTGTTTACATTACTTATTGTAAAATCATGTAAATCATAATTTTCATTATTTAACTATAATTATTAAGCAATTCTTACTTAATAATTATTAAATACAAAACTTCCTTGGTTTAGTTAATGTAAATCAATAACAGATGGATTTTATACAAATAAATAAACAAATAATGTATTTTATACAAATAAATAAACAAATAATTAATTCTTTAGAAATAAATAAACGAATAATCTATTTTATACAAATAAATTCTCCCACGAAATTAAATCATTTTATCGATTCGATGGGAATTAATATTTATCGAATATTTTGCATAATGATTTTTGGATCTTCATTCTAGTCGAACCTTTTAAATATTCGAAATAAGTCAATGCTCACAGTAATCCATAGAATCGTTCTTTTTTTTTTTTCTTAATGGTCATTAAACAAAAGCGAGACTTGGAATTACTTTTTTACAATTACATTACATTACAGGGTATACGTATTCTACTTTCTTCTCGAATATATTTATTTTTAATATATTTGCGTGAACGTTTGGGTGTTCGTATGATTTGTACAGGCTAAAACAAGCGGAGAGTATCACACGAGATCGATTCAGCAATCGAATCATTCGCCCACTAAACGGAGACGAGACGACAACTCGAGAATCCAATTAAGCACAGTGCTCTCTTTTATTATCTTTCTACCGTAGAACGATTCTTCCAATTATGTATATCATCGTGTTTTCCTTTCTTTCGTTCATTATTTACCATTCACGTGTCCGTTTAGAAGAATTCGATCGAGTTTTAAACTTGACAAATTTTTGTCGTTTTTTTCGTTCTCTCGTCAAATTTGGTTTTAGAAAATGACGCGAGCATTTCTCAAAGTTACTAATTAACTATTAATTATTAATTAGTTAAATTAGATTATTAATAAATTATTTAGGTTTCCTCGATACACGAATTTCGATGATAAAAAAATACAGAAAGTTTTGAAAAATCTTCAAGTTTCGAAGAAGAAATCGAAATAATTTGTTTTTTTTTTTTTTTTTTTATTTCTCAATCTGTTTCATTGCTTCCAGATTTCGGGTCAGAAAATCATGCTAATGGTTTTCAGGATTCTTACCGAGCCGTTTAGATCGAATTTGCAATACGTGATTTTTTCCATCATGAAAATAACAAAAATACGAAAGAAAAAAAAATAGAAAATTCGTTGCGTTTCAGCGATGAAAACTTCAACCCTACGTATACGATACCTGGTATAACGGTCCATCACATAACCGTAAAAGCCTCGTCACACGTGGGTCCCTGGTCGTGTGCGTATGTGCGATGTAATTCATGCACGTGACGGTATTTCCCGTGCACAAAATCCCGCGATACGCCTAAGTGAATAAAAGCCAACGAGTTTGCAACTTCGGAATCCAATGGAAATTGTTATCTTTCGATAACTCGATTCTCTTTTCGCAAATACTCGTCGTAAACATTTTGAAACAAATTCTTTTTACAAATATTTGCCTCGATTATTTAGAAATCGAAATGCTCGTTCAGAAATCAGGAATTCTAATGTGAGCATTTTTTGTCGTTGAAATATTTCTATTTGTAAAATATCTAATTTTTCTAATTTTTTTTTTTTTGGAAAAATCGAATTTCTTTCGTAATTTAGTTACGTAAAATCCTAATTTCTATCATCTCAATGAAATAAAAAAAAATATATTTAAAAAAATAACTTTCGTTGGCTGGTAAGGTAGAGATGAAACGTTAAGAGAGAAATTATTTTTCCTTTTCTTTTCATTTTTCCATTTTTTCTTATTTTTCCGTTTCCTGAATCGATCGAAAAACACTCGAGAAAGATCCAAATCGTTCTCATTCCGAAAATGGAACGAAAGGAAGCCACGGTATTGACAAAAGCACAGAAATATCGTCGAACATTCGCGAGAAAATATTTTCCTTCTTATGGACGTCTCGCGTGGGTCAAAACGGTGACGTTCAGTTTTTTTTTCCTTTTCGCGCCGCGTAGTATTTTTCCCTTCGCGATGGCGAGAGCTACGAGGAGGCGAAAGAGAGAAAAACAAAAGCAACGTAAAAAAAAAAAAACATTGCTGGTCGACACGTGGAAACGTAAACTTTGTGTCCAACGGTTTCGTGACGCTTTTTTTTTCGCTGTTGTTGTTCGGCCAATCATGCGCACGTATATACTCGCGCACGCGTACTCGTCCCTGTCACGTACAATAATGTCCTGTCCGCCAAGGACGCTGGAAACACTTTCGTTGCGAGTTTTGCCTTCGCGCGTAAATTAGCACCGCTGGGAAACAACGACGGCTCGCTTCAAAGTGGATTACGACCGTGAGACAATTAGACGTTTTTCATGTCAAGCCGGCTTCTTTTGTAATCGCGACCCCGAAAAACCCTCTTCGAATGCCAACTCTACGTCACAAGTTTGCATCGTTCGAATACAACGAAAATTTTACATTCTTTCATAATATTTATCGAATTTTTATCACTGTTTAAATTATTTCTAAGTTTAAAGCGAAGTACAGTAAACTCGCGTTTAACCGAAATCCTTAATGTACATACGTACTCTTTCAATCGGAAATTTTCGTTATTCGAACCGTCCACCATCCTGATTATTTCGGATGAACGAAGTTTACTGTAGAAGATACGTCACGTGAAATATGCGGACAAAAAAAATCGTCGTAATGTTTAAACCGCGATTTTTCAAAAATAAAGTATCATTATTGTAAAATGAATACACTTGTGCGTCTACGAATTCTGCCGACACTGATGCACGAATTTTCACAAAAATCTTAACCACCGTTGATAAAGCAGATTTACGAAATTTCGGAAGTTATGTCGATTTTCTACGTGTTCTTAAGTTAGAAAATCATAATGAGGAGCTTCAAGAGATATTTTTGTGAATTTTCGTGAGACTCCAAACGCGTCAAATCCACTGCAAGATACTTTACAAGGGACGCCTGTAGCCAAACTCGCCAGACGCGCATGCGCCTAAAAATATGGCTCCTCGAAAACCCCATCCTTTTTTCACACAGTTCACGCGTCCGTTTAGGTTTCCCCCGATTGGTGGAAAGCAAAAAAGTTCGTTAGCTCCCATTACACAGTTTTTTAAGGGCAATAAGGGGGGATGCGCAAACACGTGCGCGTTCATATGCGCCAACAATGATGCTCGTCTCGAAGTTGGGCTATCAACAGTGTTTCTGGCACGCGTGACGATTTTTAAGTGAGGAAATAATCGTTTTTTTTCGTTGGGACGAAATACTACCAGCGCGCAGATAAAAATGATTCGATAATAAATGTGTCGATCGCGAGGGAAATAACGAGCATAACCTAAAAGTGACAACGGAAATGGATCGGCCTCAAAATGGCAGTGCGCGATTATTCGCTCTTTTCTTTTTTTCTCTCGTCGTTGGAGACATTATCGAAGAAGCGATGAGTCACGAAAAAAAAGGAAAAAAAGAAAAAATACAAACACTTACCCATGTGTGCAAGATCGATAATCGGTATTTCGCATTTGCTGAGAAGAGTTTCGCAGTTTTTGTTGACGTTTGATGGCGCGCTGGTGCAACTCATTTTTCCTTGTTGGGATTTTGCGGCTTTACGGTACGTCAAACGAGTTGTTCTCTTTCTCTTCCGCTCTCACCACCTAAATCGTACACACATACATTTAAACACGCGCACTTGTATATCCGTATCGGGAGATCGGCGCAACGCGTGCCGTCGTCGCGATCAACGTATGCCGATAACCGGGTTCCGCTTGCCCCGCGTTGATATACTCGGACGAGGATAAACGCGACGCGAAACGAGAACGGGGAAGAACGCGAAGATCAACGTTGATTTTACGGGTGATGATATGCTGATATTGCAAAAGGGAGAGGTAAACGAGGGGCTTTTGTGTGACAACGGAATAAACGTTTAGCCCCCGGGTCGATGTGCTTTCCACACGCGGCTTAAACGGCGCGAATCGCCGCGCGATCGCCTCTTCCTTCTCTTTTGTCCTGCCACGAGTCTACGTGTCGTAGAGCGACGACCGACCTGTGATTCTCGTGCATGTGCGCCCCCCCCCTCCCCATGTTCCACACTTTGCCGAAACACGGATTTGTACCTTCTTTTTTTCTGTCGCGCCGCTTTCCTCGGAATATTTTCTACCCTCGCTACGTTCCCGATGAGCTCACCGGATGTCTTTCTCGAGTGAAAAAACCGTCGCAGAATCACGCGCGAAAAAATTTGTTTCTATTATTTCATGTAACTGAGAAGAATTTTAGTGTTTCGAATTTTTCGCGTTGACGGGTTTTAACGATGCGCGCGCAGCAACAACGTTTCGTATTTTTCTTCACCAATCCCGCGATCGAGCCTTTCACTTTGCGCAACGGTGTGTTCGGTGAGAATCCGAAGAACTTGAGTAATTCTCGGTCGTGGAATTTGCGCGAATAAAGAAATAAAAAGATGCTCGACAAAAAGGACACAACGCCAAGCAGGAGGCGCAGAGAGAGGCAGCGAGACAGAGAGAGAGAGAGAGGAAGATGGAGATAGATAGCACGTGTGAAGGTGCGCACCGTCAAAAATATAAAACCTTACGATTGGCAGTATGGCAAATTTTGAAACGCGCGAGATGGCCGTTCGTATATACCTGGAGAGGTTGAGAGAGAGAGTTGGGATTATTGTTACAGATCTGACAATCCAGCACTAACGGTAGCCGTATGAAAAGAGTTTATTATGAGGCTGATGATGCGGCAGGTAAACGTGTACGTGACTGTGGACTGGTGGGCACATGCTACGCTCTCGTCGCAACGACGAACGAACAAGAACTGAAGCGCGCGCACGGAGGCGCGCTCAGTGGGGGCGCGCGGTCGTTGAGTGGAGGGTGGAGAGTGGTGGGGGTAAGCATCCAGCGCAACGACAGGACGGGGGGGAGCGCCTAGTCCGCGCGTTCACCGAAAGACGGAGATAGGTACGCCTGCGCGACTGAGATAGAGAAATCTTTTCGGAACCTCCGAGTTTTGCGGCTTGCAGTGGCCCAAAAGTTTCAACGTGAATACCCGTTCAAAACTCCATGAAACGCGACACGTGTGCACACACGCACACCGCTCGACACACTCTCTACCTAGTCCATTTATTTCTTTTTTTTTTTATTTTATACTTGTCAGAGAAACGAGTTTGTGAACGCTATCGGGCAGCGACGGAAGCGCCGCGGCACTCCGGATCGGCAAATTCTCGAACTTGTGCGCTCGTGAGTCGCCCAAAGACTCGCTGCATGACAAAATTCGTCGATCCCTACTTTTCGTTCCAAAGGTACCATAAATTTTGTTTTTTTTTGTTTTTTCGTATAAATTACGAGACGTAGGTAAGAGAAATTGAGTGATAAAAACGTATACAGTCGAAACCGCTTGTAACGACATTGAAGGGGGCGTCGCGGGCCAACGTTATAGCCGATAGTCGTATTAAACGATATATCAAAAAAACCGGTTTTAAAGCGAAATAGAAGCTGTACCACGTGACACATTTCAAGAGAGATAGCTGCAAATGTTCGACCGAGATTTCTCAAAGGAGAAACATTTTCAACGTTAAATAAAACAACGAACCGCTGCGTTCATCAATTCTACAGAGTTTGATGTTCGATCCGACAAAAAAAAATGTCGCTGTCTCCGAGGAAACTGGGCTGCAGAAAGTTTCTTATTCTTACGTGCATCTTTTACATGACCTTAAGCGGTGTCGCAAGTGGTTTTGACCGTACAATGAATTTGGCCATTTTTCGAGCATTTCCATTTGCACGACGTCACGTGATCGAAATTAAGGTTTAACGAATAAATAAAATTACGAGGAAACCGTCCGTTGTCATAAATACGAGACCAAGAATCATTGATATTTCCGTAAACAATTACTGAAAATTTACAAAATTTTTCATACTTGGTAATTTTTATTTTCGTTGCATACTTCGAAAGATTGTTTTTCAATATTTTGTAACGGGGTGTTTTCATCGACGAGAATCAATTTCCATTGTAGATGAAATATTATTTTTTCGAAAGTTACACTTTTGCGCAACTCCATATTTTTTTCCCTTCAATGACCGAGAAATACGAAACGCGACCTTGAAAGTCTTCATTTACGAATTTGAGAAAAAAACAGTTTAGATTTCCGGAACATTTAATCGAGTTAATTGACTCGTATTGATCTCATTGAAGAAAAACGAATTCTAAAGGCCCTACGATGTCTTCAATCTCAGATCGGACTGTAACGTTTGTTTGTCCGAAGCGCGTCAATCTCTTGAACTCATTAACTCGTATTTCTTTAGTGAGTTTCCAATTTCTGGAAGCCTCGCTTCGTTACGATCACACCTCGATCACGCGCTTCTCTCGTTACGATTGAAGAAGCCCCATCGGTGATTTTCATTTGCGTCCGATGTTGCAAACGAGCCGAGCTAACGATTCGATAAAATTCCATCGCGAGAAGCCCGCCTCGCGGTCGAACGTTCATCGCAATCTTTTGTTTCCCGGCGGCTTTTTCTTAGGCACCCTGTGCTCCGCGTGAAGACTCGGTTTTATTCTCGCCGTTCGGTATCTCGTTTCCTCGCTGTAAGTCACTTCCGGGCTCGTCGTATCCTGGGAAATCTCCGAAAAACCGGAAACCACCCGGCCACTTCCCTTCCTCGTTTCTCGGACACGATTTTTCATTCCATTTCCGGTTAAATCGTTCCGCACGACAGGCGCGTTATCTCTACGATGAGGACAACTGGATCAAAACGAATTAATATTGTCGTCGGTGAATTTTTTTTTTGTAAATATGATTTCGGACGACGTTCAGTCCTTTGTTGATTAATTTTTATTTAGAGAACATTTTTATTTTTCTTCGCGAACGCTTCGTTTTATTCACTTTTTTAGTGTTCGGATTTATTGATTCAATCTGATCGATCCGTTCGTTTTATTTCATTTATTCATTCATACGTTTGCTATGGAAAAATAATAATCCATTTTTGTTTTTGACAATATTTATTTTTATTAATAAAAATGTATTATTTCTACGTTATTAAAGATTTATAGAAATTGATTCTTTTTTTTTTTGGGTATTATTGATTATTAACGATAAAAGTTAGTCCAAATTTACGAAAGCAAGGCTAACGTACGATTATTGTCATTTTTTTCTAAATAAACTTTTTTTCATCATTCTTTTGCTTTTTTTTTGTAAATTGTTTGTGTACGCTTTGCAAAAGTTATTTATGAAGAATGCAAAAAAAATGATTGTAAAAACTCTTACAATATTTCCAAAAATATTGAAAAATTATTTAAATGTAAAAAAAATATTCGAATATTTTAAATAATTTAAATATTTTAATATTGTAATTTTTCGTAAGTTTTCTTTTTTTTTACCCAACGATCGAGCGAGCGTGTGGTGGAGCAACCCCGTCGATAAATTTCCTTTTTGTTAATGATTTTTCCATGAATTCTTTGGACATCGACGTCTTGGCGATTCTAGCGAGAAAGTAAGCTAACACGAGTTGGCTGAGTACGAGCATCGACGTCATCGCGTACGCGACGAAAACAATTCTCACGAGAAAGTTGCTTAAAATTCCGGAACAACCGTCAACGTTAATGCTTCTCGTGTCGACCTCGCTCATTTGAAAATGCAAGCAAGGCCCGAGTACACGAGCTTTGCAACAACTGAAGGGAACCGAACGCTCCCGATAAATCTCGTCCGATATTCTCTCCTGCCTCCTCATTTCTTCCCTCGAGGCATAATCGGCGAGCTGCAACCAGCCGAACAAATCTTTCAACGATCGTTCCCCACCAAACCCAATTCCCCGAAAAACTTTTTTTTTATTTGTCTTAACGAAGTCATAATTGTTTGACCATAAAAAATCGATCGCAAAAAAAAATACATTATGTCCATCGTAACTAATCATCGAAAACTGTCGTTTTCGTTTTGTATTCCGTTAAACATTTTTGCTTGTTGACGTATTTGTGCAATACAAAAAAAAAGTAAAATTGCTGAACAAAAGCAAAATGGAAAAAAAAAACGTAAATGTCAGGGAAGCTAAATTATTCACAAACTTGAACAAGATAAAAAATAATTGTTTAAAGCCGTTAAGTCGCAGTAACGATTAATTATAAAAATTTCTTTTTAAATAAAAGAAAAGTGAATCTCGAATAAAAGATGATCAAAAAAGTGAAAAAAAAAGTTCATTTGAATTTGAAAATTTCTATATATTTGAAAATTCAATAAAGGTCTAAAAAATCCGAATATTTTTTTTTAAGCGCAACCACATCGATCGGTGTAAAATACAAAAATCAAAGAGCATTTGGGGTTAAGCCGTTGTTCTTTTAAATAATTTCATTAAATATAATAAATAATTGTTTATTTAACAATTATTAATTTGTAGTAAACAATTATCAACTGTTACATTATAATTGTAAATTATAATTATTTAATAATAAACTAATAATAACATTATTTATTATCGAAATATTCATGATTATAATAATAACAATAGTAATAATAATAATAATGATCTAATAATAAAAGATAAAAATAAATATAATTATATATCCAATAATAAAAAAAATAATAATAATAATGATTTAATAATTATAATTATTACGATAAACGTTATTCCCAATCTTCCCTTCGAATTATAACGAATGGAAATGAAGAAGCAATACAGCTGGGATTTTTTGGCTCACCTGCCAATCAAAAAGAAACCAATCGGCATAAGAAGCGTGACCGCAGCATCGTAGAACGAATTGAATCTGATCGATGCTGTACTTGTACGATTCCTTGGTTACGTACAGATACATCGAGGCATTGAAGACACGCGCTATCGCGCCTTGACTAACACTCATGTTATAGCCGATCGAGGCCATCGTTGCTACATTCAAAATAACGCAAACCAATATCGTCGAAAACAAAACGATGATCTTCCACGATTTCCGGGAGGATTCCGTTATCCGGATGCTGAAAATCGTTCCGGAGTTTCTCAGTCGTTTAATTCTGTAAATTCTTTTTTTTTCGCTCATCAATGCGAGCCTGCGTTTTTGTTGTCTTTGAATAAAAATGAAAAATGATTTTCAAAATTACGCGGAAAAAAAAAATACGTGCACTTTGAAGCGAGTCTTAAATAATGAAATTATAAATATAAAATATTAATAAACAATTCAGGGACAACGAAATTAAAACAAATGTAAAATTCAATAAATACATAAATTAATAAAAAGTAATGAAATGTAAATAAATAATACTGTAGATTCGAGATTGAAACGAACGTACGATTTTATATTATTAAAATTTATTATTAAAATTATTAAAATTAAAATTATTAAAAAATTATAAAAATTTTCATAATTAAAAAAATTATTAAAATTCAAGATTACTACGATGCAATAAAATTTAATGAAATAAAATAACAAAAAAAAAGAAAAAAATATATATATAATCGTCATAAAATTAAACGATGAAAATAGTACTTTTTTTAAATTTGATTTCAAATCGAACGTTCGGAAGATCAACGCGTGAAAATTCCACGTTAAATGATAACAGAAAATATATTAAAATGCAATAAACATTACGAAAGGTTTTCTTTTTTCCTTTTTTCTTTTTTCTTTTCGTTCGATATTTTTCGAAATCTTTTTTGGAAAGTTTCTTGAAGCATTGGAGGAAAAATGTTTTTTTTTTTTTTTTTGGATGAATAAATTTACTTGCGGATGGTGTAAACGGCAGCGAGGGCGCAAGGGAATCCGAGGGCTATATCGAAGCAAGTTAGGAGGACGGGCCTGTATCCACCAGCGAATCGAATTATTTGCCACTCGACGAACAGTTCGAGTGCCAGTAGAAAAAATCTTTTGGCTTCGAACAGTGCCAGACCAACGGCAGCCGCGTAACCGAGTCTCAATTCCCAGTCGCAGTTGCAGATTATTCTATTCTTGATATCGTAGCTCAGTTTCGTAGATTCTGATCGAAGCTTGGATCTTCGAGATACGGCGCTCGGCATTCGCGTTCGACGATTTCACGAAAATTCGACTTTTCGAAAGCCCATGCAACGCGACGTTCCAATAAATCAAGTACAATGTCACTTTATTTTATAAAAAATAAACAATTCGAAAGGGCTCTTGCATACAAATTTTTTAAATAAAAATAACATTTTTATAAATATGACGATATCCATTGAATTTCTTTTGAATTAAAAAACGTTCAACTGAAAATAAATAAAATATTGATTGAACGTTCGTTAATTTAAAAGAAATTAGTATGAATTGTTTTGATTTGAACACTTCTTTTTTCTCTTTGCGGAAAAAAATATTTTCTCGTTTCATTTTGAATGTTGAGTCGAAGTTCTTATTTTATTTTTTTTTGAGTGAAAATGTATTTAATTAAAAATAAAAGAAAAAAACTGGAATAGATGTATTTTTTATTTTTTACAAACATAAGTAAAAACATAAGAAAATAGAGAAGGGAAATTTGAGGAATTAAAATTACAATGAAATCAAATTACGACAATAAATTTAAAGTGAAACTTAAATAATAATAATTCGAATTGAAAGTACATTTTTTTTCTTCATTCTTTCGAGTAAGAAATATTTTCAACCAAAAATCAAAAAGAGAGAAAATATTTTATCTCTTTTTGCAAAACGTTTTTTTATTTCTTCAAGCATCGTATTTATATATAAAAAAAAATATGTACAGAAACGAGCGTTTTTGAAACGCGATTTTTCAAAAACTTATTTCGAACGTGAAATAAAAACGATCAAATACCGGATTTCATAAATTTGACAAAGTCCGAGCTTCGACGAAAAAATTCGATTCGAAAATTGTTGAGGTTACGTCGATCCTTTCGGTGCCCTTAAAGAGCTTAAATAAAAGCGATCGTTGAAAAGTATCGTGGAAAAATTGCTCACTGGAGAATAGGAATGGTTGATATCGTGGTTGAAACGAAGAACTAAAGGGCACACGCGTCTCGTTGACGGTTAATTCTTAATTCCCGCAACCGGAAGTGAAAAAAAAAACATCGCATGTAATGACGGAGTGCAATTAGCCGGAGCGGCATTCGCCAAAGTAATTGTTGTCCCCTGATAATTGGAACGACCCATACGTATATGCGTGTTCATGAATGTACTTAAATATACGGACGCTGCTGTGACTATTCCAAACAAGCGCGCGCACACGTCGAAACAAAAAGAATTATACACACATGACTGAAACTAGAGACAAACACATCGGAGAAACAAACAAAGACGAAAAAAGAAAAACGGCGAAGACGAGTTCTCGCGAAGCCCCGAAGTCTCATTCGTTTCGTTCTTTCTTCGACCATTTTCTCCCTTCGATCAATTACGTACGATGTCATTTAATTTTTTTTTTTTAATATCGAATTTTCTTTAAAAAATATATTAGTTTTTTTCCAGCATCCTTGATTTTTCACGTTTTTTCGGATCTTTCGAATCATCCAATTATGTGTAGTCAAAATTAGTAAATGTCGTATTTGTAAAATTCCCATTTTCGAAAAAAAAAAAACAGATATTAAAAATTCATGAATTTTATTCCCTGAATCGAGAAATTAATATTTAAAAAACGTGGCTTTAAATATTTACAAACATATCCCAATAATTAAAAAATGTTTGTGTTCTGAAACTGAGCTATCGACGTTTCGAAAAGGAAAAAAAAAACTTTATTATTCTTAATTACAATTGAAGGAAAGAAATTGGTAATGGAATTTACGGAAGGTATCAAAGCGTTGAATTAATTCGAAAATTAATCGTCGAGTCAACGTACATCAGTGGGAGAAAATCGACGAAAATGAAATGACGAAAAATTGAAAATGTACAATAAAAAAATTGGCAGTACTTTGTCATTGGAGACGAGAGTCATCAGCTGGGCTTTGTAGGTTAAGAGTGACGCGTATGAATTATCCACGATGACTGATCGCACCTCGTCAGATTCGTTATTGTTTTCTCCTTAGAAAGGAGAATTTTGAGACGAATTTTGTTTGTGTTCTGATTAATTCGATCGTTATTAATCTATCGAGTGAATTAATGATAAGAGTGATTACTTTGGTAGTTCTCGGAGTTTTCGAAGTTTCCGAACGTATTTACAGGTTTCCTGCGTGATACGCAGTTTTTCCGCGTTTCGCCGATTTACGTTGAAGAATATCGATTTTTTATCGACTTGCATCGTTTGAAAAAAAAATGAAATTAAAAATAAAAAAAATTAATAAACGGACCGTAGCACCTCCATAATTCAGTGACGAATTATTTCGCCTAATTTCCATTTCTTTTCGATTTTTTTTACACACTAAACAAAAATCGAATATTCGATGGATCGATAAAAACAAAAAAAAATTTACTCCCCTCTTAAGAATTTGAATTTTTCTTCGTTTATGAAAATTCGTATCCTTCGACTCTTCATCGGCCGAGAAAATAATTCCGAAGAGTTTTTTTGCAACTCCGATCTTAATTCTACACAATCAGTCGAAATAATGTTTGTAAATGTTGACGTAAGAGTTTTTTTTGCCGAAGAGCCAATAAGCCAGAAAGGGAAATTTTTCAGTCAGAAAAATGGCCAATCTCATATGGACGTTGAAGAACGCTCGGAAGAGTACGGACCACCGATGCCTCGCCGAGATCAGATACTCGTGCACAAAGAGCTGAAGATTCAGGATGAATCTGCTATACCTCGACATCGATTTCGTATCTGCGTTGGCAAAATCGAAAATTTTTTATTAGAAATGGCAGTCAACTTTTTTTTAAGAACGAAACATTGAAACGTTGAAAATAATAATTTAAACGTAAATACGAATAAAAGTACGGATATAATAATCGAATGATAAAAAAATTAAACTATGAAAAGATATTAAATTAAGATTATGAAAATTGAATAATCAAAAATAACATTACGAATAAAACTAAACGATCGAATATTACGTTGCGGAAAAAATGAAAGTATCAAAATTAATATAAAGAAAAAAACATTGAGCGATCGAAAATTAAACAACGAATAAAAACTTCATTATTAAAAGCGAAATTGTGAAAAAAATGGAATTATCGAAAATTCATTAACGAAAATAAAATTAAACGGTCAAAAATTCAATAACGAAAAAAAAGCAAATTAACGATAATGAAATGACGAAAATAAAAATCAAATGATAAAAAATAATAATACTGAAAAACTTAATAAAAAAAATTAATAAATAAATTAATCAAATTAAAAATCCGTTGAAAGAGCGACGAGCAAACGTTAATTCTTTTTGCATGCAAAGGTCAGGCTGACTTGAAAGTTGATTTTAAAACGATTGTAACATCACGATTTACGTGATGATTCTCATTGAATTTGATGCGGCGTTGATCTTACGCGATTGCGTTTGCACACGAATTCGACTCACGCACCGATCACGAGGGTATGATTGTTGTTCGAGACGGCGGAAGTCACAAGATCAAGGGTAAACGCTTTGAACGCATCGTTGTCGATGAACGGATTTATCGGCCACAGTCCCTCCAGAAGGACACGTCCCATTTCCTCAAAGTCCGGAGACTTTTTGGCAAGTCGAGGCAGAAATACATCCTCCAACAGTCTTCGGCAAAGTGCTCGGGTCTCGGCTACACTGCCGCTGCAGAGATTGAACCTGAAAACAACAATTTAACGTTATATCTCTCTTAACTCAATTTTCAATCGTTCGATCTTAATAAAATATTCGCATTGTTCATATTAACAAAATATCATTAACAAACATGCACATTTATATATTTAAATTATAGTTTTTCAATTCAAGGGAATATATTTAAAAAAATCAAATATTTCGAATTTGTTTGAAAATCACAATGTTTCCATTTGAATTTTTGCATAAATGATGTAATTTTGTTGGTGATTTTATTTCTTTTTTTTTATTGTCAAGCTTTCTTCCATGCTTGTTTGGATGACTCGTTTTTTATAAAAATAGTCTCGTTTTTGTTCGTGTCGATAGGACATAAATAATAAATTTATGTTATATTGCCCAATTGTTTATTTGCTGCAATGAAAAATAGCAAAAATATTGATTGCTAATTTAATTCGTATAAACGTAAAAAATTGGGTTTTTAATAAAAGCGAAGAACATAAATAAATCAATGAATAAAATGATGGAATTTAATAATTAGAAAAATATTCAATAAATTAATAAATTAATAAACAAATGAATAAATATATATATATATAATATATAATATATCGCCAAAAAATGTTAGCTTCCATTATGTATTTTTATGAGGTATATCGTCAATAAACATAACGTTAAAATAAAGTTACTTAAAAATATACAAATAAAATGTGTATACCTCTCATGGACTCCGAGCATTTGGCCAATAACGCGCCAAAAGTGTACGAGTCCTTCCATTTCCTCGTCAGTAGAGACGATACCAAGGCGTTTGTCGCATAACAAGGAAAAACCCATGAAACCGAACTGGGTAAGTGCCATGTCGAATTGCGATATCCTACCGACACCAGCGGCGAAACTTCGTCGCGAAGCCACGCAGTGCTTTCTTCGCACGTTTCTCAATGACTCGAAGAATCTGACGGAAAAAAGGAAAACAATGATTCACTCATTTTTATAGGAGTTATAATTTTTAAAAAAATTAAGATCTATGTAATATTCTGGAGATGTGACGATGAAGATTTATTTTTTTGAGGATTTTTTTAGCATCTTAAAAAATTCTGTTTTTTAGTTTCCTCAAAAGAGGGTTTTTAGTGTCCTGGAAAAAATCCAAGTATTTTTAATGCTCTAAAAAAGTCCAAGACTTTTTGATATTGAAACTTAAAAAAAAAAAGTTTCATCAGTATCTTGAAAAAATGTAAGCCCTTTTAGTATCCTTAAAAAGTTCGATCTTTGTTTAGTGTGTACAAAAAAAATTCCAAACGATTTTAGTTTCCAAAAAAGAATCTAAAGTATTTTGGTGTCCTGAAAAAAATCCAAGTTTTTTTTTAAAGTTCTAAATAAGCCCGAGACTTTTCAGTATCCTGAAAAAAAAATAAGTCTTCTTAGTATCCTGGAAATATCCAAATCTCTTCAGTATCCTGAAAAAGTTCAAGTATTTTTTGAGCCCCCAAAAAAAATTGATTTATACAGGTAGTTCGAATTTGAAGAAAAAATAAAGATAATAAATAGTTCATTTGGAAAGACTTCAATTTCGTAAGGATAATCCGAAATATTCGATGTCGAGGAATAATTCATAGGTATATACCTACAGCAATGCGCTTGCTTCTCTCTCTCTCTCTCTCTCTCTTGTATCGTCTTCGCGTGCACACGGGGGCCCGATAAAATTAGTCTCGCGAGACAAGATTTATATGAAAGCCTGGCAAGTTCATCTGGCCTTTGCATTGCAGAGTCAATGAACCACAGAGATGTTCGCGTTCAGGGTTATTTCGAGATTGGCGAGGAACGTCCGGGACGTCTCGAGGAATGGGGAAAGAAAAACGAATTAAAAAGGAAAATAAGCCAAGAAACGGGAAAAAAAGAGATCAAGTGGATATCGGAGGACGAATTGGAGTAGGTCTTGTTAGGCACGCGCGTAAATTTCAATTCAATTGATACTTGATCGCTATTCTGATCTGTCCGTTTCTTCGATTATTTTTGACAAAAATTGCGAATAGAATTTTGATAAATAAAAATGAGGCATTTTAATAACTCTGTTTTTCTAAAAAACAAAATTCACAGTAACTGCAATTATCGAACTTGAGTTTTATCATTATTATTTTTGTCAGTTTTTCATCGCGATAATTGTCGAAAATGCGTTTGTTAATTAAGACTGCTTTTTTCCCGAAAAAAATGAAAAAAAAGCAGTCCGTTTGACAAGAGCGTGCACGGCTAAACTCAGAAATTATTTGAGAAAAGTTATTGAAAAAAATCATACCCATGTTATATTGCATAAATCGTAATGCTTCGTTATTAACGAGTGATCCGCTTGACGGTTTCATTATTAATAATTATTTTTAATCTCCGAGCATACTTTTCTACAATTTCATGGCACAATCTCTACACAGCCGACGCACGTACACCTTTACTGACTGGTTCAGGATTTTCTGGTTTATTATTCAGTGGTGTTCGCAAGTTTCGTGCAAAAAAAAAAATAAATAAATTTCCGTCGTCTCTCGACGCGTTTTTTGAGCGATAGATTTTCGTCCGTCGTTTGAATGGTAATTGAAGCTTTTCTTATGAAGCATCTTGGGAAATGTGCCCTGCTATTTTCTCGCGTTCGAATCAGACCTCCAACAGGTGCCGAGAAAAAATTTAGCCGTGCACGCTTTTGTCGAACAGACTGTAAGTGAAAAACAAAAAGTGAAATCACTAGTAAAAACTTACTCGATCTGTTGGCTCGGTAAATATTTGTACCAAACGCAAGTGTGGAGAACGGTTGAGGCGTATCTTCGGAAAGCGGCGCAAGGCGTGCCGCTCTGTCTCGTGAATTTGAGGATCTCGAGAATGGACGGTACAGCAAGGAGAGTCAAAAGACCCGCGAGTTTTCCAATCATCATCGCGAAGAGGTTCGACTCGAAGACCCGTTGTCCGAGACGAAATTTCAATGGGTCATAATAGTCGGGTAGCTTCGGATTCTCAAAATCAAAATCATCGACAGCGCCAACATCGTTGCCCTCTTTCATCAACAATCGTAGCTTTTCTTCGATTGCTTCCTCCACTGATTCGCCGAAAATTTAATCAACGTCATTAGCGCGAAATTAGTGAATGATAGGGAACGTTAAACGCAGAAGGAACGATGAAAGAAAAGTTCAATAAGTGAAATTAAATCGGTATTTAAAAAAACGATGAAAAAGTTGGAAAAAAATTATGAAAAATCGTAGAAAATAAATGAAAAATAATTTTATAAAATATGAAAAATCGTTGGTAAAAACGGTGGGAAATCATTGATAAAAACTATCAAAAATCTTTAGAAAAAACTATGAACAATTCTTGAAATAAACTATGAAAAATCATTAAAATAAGCTATGAAAAATAATTGAAATAAACTATGAAAAATCGTTTAAAAAATCATAGGAAAAAACTATGAAATATCGTTGAAAAAAACGATGATAAATCGTTAGAAAAACAACGAATAATCGTTGAAAAAAAAAACGATGAAGAATCATTGAAAAAAACTGTTCGCAACTTATCTCAAACTCAGACTCATGCCAACATCCTTTTTTCTAAAATTACAAATACGAACAACCAATTGATAAATCAATATTGAAAAAAACTGTTCGCAACTCATCTCAGATTCATCCCAACACCTATTTTAAAAATTCCAAATACGAACAATGAACTCAGCCTTTTCTTCCGAAGCTAGAAAAATCTTGAAAAATCTTGACAAGTTAAGATCATTGAAAGAGGCAAGTTCACGCGAAATCAGTTTCGTTCAATGCCCATCGGAGCCCGTTCGATCAGAATCCCCGTTCGGAGTAAATTCCACTTTATTGCAACACGCAGTACCCGACGTCCCTGACACAGAGGAACGAACGAATCGTTTCGCAGGATCTCTCCCGTACAACTTTCCAGTTACCCGGATCGACGACTCGGCGAAACGATCATCTCTCCTCGTTACTACACAAAACCCAACGCGATACACGATTAATTGTCGTATGAATTTATATAACATCCTGTACGCATACGAATCCTCGTAATCGGATATTCGCGACACACCGCGAATCGTTTCAGCCGGGAAACACGACTATCGTGCATGCCAAAATCATTTCGTATTCCGCGCTAACGAAACCGGGTACATCTGTGATTTGTACGGGTCGAGAATCGACAACGGAACTTTTTGCAACGCGTATAAAGAACGAGTAGAAATCAAAGCTGTCACGCATACGTACTATTGTGCATACCTGGCCGTTTCGTCACTGACCGGGTGCAATCAATTTAACACGATGTTTCGTCTTTCAACAAGCATTGCATACGCAAACGAATTCCGGATTTTACTCTCTCGAAATATCCGCCGTTAAATATATCAGCTACGCAACTTTGGCCGTTTAAAAAATACCAACGTTTTATCACGTCCGCGCGTGTTTGGGTGGATCATTGACACGTCTCTATAATCAGTTCATCGGCGTGAACATGTAACGATAATAGTCGATGTCAAGAGTATCGGGCGCAATATTAATTATGAAATTGGTACGATAAAACAGGGAAAATAAGTGTTAGAATAACGAAAAGTAATGAAATATAAAAAAAGGAAAAGTTTGAACTTTTTTTTAAGTTTGAAAAGAACAAGAAAAAGAAAAGTTTGAACTTTTTTTTAAGTTTGAAAAGAAAAAGAAAAGTATGAACATGAATAAACAAAATTGATAAGAAATAATAACGCCCTTAAAATCAAATTAGGAAATACATTTCAGCTGGAATATAATGACGAAATTCAGTTTTTCGTACGATATCATTCGGCCCATCGCAAAACAAGTTTTGTAAAACGAAATGAAAAGCGAGATGTCTGGCTGATATCTTTTTTTAATATCAATGATCGTACCTTCAATCCAAAGTACTTGAGGAGTTCAATTACTACGAGAATTTCAAATCAATCATTGTTCGTATTTCAGTAAAAACTGGATTGAATAAATCGTAAGAAAAAATCAGTATTTCATAGGAAATATCAATTGTATGAATAATTAAAAAAAAAAAACAAATAGTATGAAAAATATTTACTATTAAAAAATAGTACAAAAAAGTTAATTAAAAAAAAAAAAACAAAAAACCCAAAACATGGAAGACTTTTTTCTATCAATTTATCTACGAAAAGCAACGTAAATTGGGTACGTAAAGCGGATTTAGATGGACCGATGAATGGACGTGTTCGATCGCGGGACGAATAAAATAGTGATTAAAAAGCAGCTCTTTCTCGAGCCCGTATGAGGTAGTCGCTCTCCCACGGTTGGTGGAGGGATCTCGTTGGATCGCGTGCAGCGTGCACTCGAGCACGAATACCGAAAGTAAGTCGAGGTCGTGTACGTCGTGTATATCCTTTATAATTTCGTTATTTCAACAATTGTTCAAAACTGGGTAAAAAAGAATAATGAGCTTTTGTAAATCCTGCTCACGAGCTTTATAATATTTTTCAATACTTTCAATATTTGACAATAAGAGTGAAGCGAAGAGTATTGCAGGATTTAATGAATCTTGTAACACTCTGATCAGTTGATATTTAATATTCGATAATATTATTCATAATATTGATTCATTAATAAATTAGTTGATTAGTGAATATTTTCATATAAAACAGTAAAAAAATATCGGAATAACATTGATCAGCGCAGTTCCAAGAAACGTTCGAAACAAATTAGTTCGAAGTCAGTTCGAAGTGTTTTTTCAAATAGTACTTTACGTAGCTTTTAAGAACTCGTTGCAAATAGCGCGAGAGATTGATTGATTTATTGATTTTAAAATGCTCCAGTGTCGCAGTGAGGAGCAAAACAACTGTAATAGAGTATAAAGATTCAAGGAATATTATAGCAAATATAATAATATTGACTAAGAGAATAATAGCAAACAGAGAATATAATGGCATATAGCAATAATAATAATAATAGCAGCATAGAAAATAAATACGGCATAATACAGTAAAAAATAAAACAAACAAATAAAAAATAAACCAATAGAAGAAAAAAAAGAAAAAAGAGAGGAAAAAAGAAAGAAGAAAGGTAGAAATAGAGAGAGAGATTGATCGATTGATTTGTTTATTATGCCTTAGTGCAACAACACTATTAGGCAAAGAATAAAAAGTCAATTTTACAACAATTATATACTCAAAGCTAGACTTCCCGGCGCAAGGAATATACTAAAGTAGCATATGAGATACTTACAATGATATTAATAAAATAAAAATAATAAAAAATAAAAAATTTGAAAGAGAGCGAGAGAGAGAGAGAGAAAGACGAAGTCTGTACTTACATGCGTAATTGCACTTTAAATACATATATAAATGTAATCTCGAGCAGAGCCAATAAACAAGAAGAAATAAAAATGTTCTCACGTGCATTAATACACACACAAAATTCTACATATTTGTCAAGAATCGCATTTGAAAAATACCACCCGAACGTTTGGACCGGCCGTTCAAAAACGTCAACACAGGTATGTTTTTTTTTTTTAATCAAGAATACTGTTTACAGGACTAAAGTTGAAAAAAGTATTGATCACGATAAAAGTAATCTTACCCGAATTCCCGCGTTCGTCAGTTTTATCGAGATCGCCGGACCCATCGTCGTTCAATCCAATCAAGGGTTTCTTCATTCCGACGAAATTTCCAACAACCGTCCAGCTTGATAAAGCGAATAAACGGGAGCTCAAAGATTTGGTGAGTCCCTCGTATAAATCGTAAGGCGTTTCGTATATTGATCGGCTTGATCGCACTACACACGTAATTGCACTCACTCGCGGTAAGGCAGTCGGAGTATTGGCGATGTTGGAGTTCCTCGGTCGTTTGATATAAGCGTTTCGAGCGAATAAAAAATCTTATCGGCAAACGTAAAGTCGTCCACAAGGGACGGAGAACGATCGACCGGAGGGAGACGATGAAGACGATGCAGCGTTAATGTAAATCGGACCCGTGGGATGAAAAGGAGGGGGGGGGGGTGTGTGGACGATGCGAAATAAATGGAAGCTTCGTGACGATGCTAATTCGTTTCTCGGACGTCCGAGTGTCGCGGAGCTTGAAAAGAGAACTAGGAAACGAGCGAAAGGCTGAACGCTGACTGATCGCGGTAAGAATTCCGTTCGATGGAGAAAAAAGTGAAAAAAAAGATCGAAAATAGGGAATGGATTGCGAAATCGATGGGCAAATGAGCACGAGAGTAAGTAGTGGGGAAACCGTTTTCTCTCGAACCTCCGTTCGAAGATCCTGGTGGGATCGTCGTTACCGAAAGGTGTATCATCCAACTATGGGTGAGAAACGTCATTTTTCGTTTCTTTTTTTTCTTCTTCTTTCCTTTTCTTCGTCGTCTCGCTTCGTAACTCGGAGATACGATGGAAGGGCAATTCGGACAGCCCCACTGTGCGTTACGTCGCTGCACGGACAACGCTTGCTCTCATACGAAAGGAGAAAGGTTTACCTCCCGTGAAATCATTACGACCGCCTCGAAACTTCTCCTACCACTGTCCTTTTTTTTTTTTGCTTTCCTTTATACACCACCGGTCTCCTCTTTCATCTGCTCTTCGCGCTTCTTTTCCCCTCTTTTTATTTCTCGGCCACCCACACGACGAGCAACCGCGACACCTGTACGCAACTTCTTCTGTACGTTTTCAATAGTTCGAGACATTTAGCGAGGAGCCGCTAACCACGCACGGTCATTTATAAGTATACGATACTTTTATATTCAAGCATCAGGTACGAAAAGAAAATAAAACGTTCAGCGTTGAATACAGCTGAAAATTAAACCCAATAGAAAGGTTTAATTTTCTTAAACCTTTCTATTGGGTTTAAGGGATTTTAAAGTTTAAGATTTTTTAAAGTTAAAGTTTAAAGTTAAAGTTTAAAGTTTAAAGTTTAAGATTTTTTAAAGTTTAAGGGATTTATCAATAATATCAATAATATCGATCCTCATTTATCGAAATCTTTGTGTTCCGATAAAAAACGAGAAAACACGTTTATTTCACCGTTCTCTATTTAGCGAACTAATCGATATATTATTCAGTTATTCGTTTCCATTTCAAACGAAAAAACGAACGAGAATTTAGAGAAGAATATCTTGGCAACGGCTTTTACGAAGGTATTATTTTCGAAGAACAAAAACTGTGGAAAAACTGTCCCAATATTCACGACCAAACACTTGGGAAGCAACGACGTTTCGCAACGTTTTATCTCAAACCGACGATCATAATTGATGGATCGAAGTGAAAAAAAAAAAAACAAAAAAATGGAAAATCAACGTTTTCGTATCAGCGACGATTCTTCGGACAACTCGTAAGCGACCAATCGATAAACATGAATGTGCGATTATATTAAAAACGACAAATCTTAGACTCGTTCACTTTCACCCGAGGTAATCCCATAACGCGATACGTCCAATTGGAATAAATTGACAAGCTCGCGATTGAATTTCTCGTTCCCGTGGATATGTACAACGCGTTTTAAATCTAATCCGGACAGTTCGCAGTGTCATTCCCGTTCGGATTTTGTTTCGGTCGGGGAAATAAAACGCCCGGAATAACGCTTCCCGCCGGTCGTCGCGCGTTCTCTCACACGAGGGAGAAGAGAGAACTCGGTGACGCGAGGATGAGATTCCCTCGATCGAATATCCGCTGATCTCGGAGTAACGAGCGAACGAACACTGCCTCGCGTGTCAGTCATCGCGATGATGCTTCGCGCGAGAAAGCTAAAACCTTGCGTTATTTTGCTCGCTATACCTGGGGGGAAAGCCTTTCCTTCTCGGTTGTTAACAATGCTGAATTTTGTTCGCTACGTAACGCTATGGCTGCGCCTGCATGCTCTTTCTCTACGACTCGCAAGTATTCCTCGGTTAGAGTCGAACCTTCGTTACTGAATTGTCTATTTACTATTTATTATTTTTTTTTTTTTTTTTTTGGAAATTTATTTTTTATTGATAATTGATCTGATTGATTTATTGCAATTGATTTTTTTTTATCGAACGCTTTATTAGGCACTGTTATATATCACCTTATTCCACCGTATTTTCTTTCCTCAATTCTCCGCCAGAATGATTTATTTATTATTATTATTTGTTTATTCTATTATTATCTCTAATCTATTTATTCCGTGTGCGAATTTCCGTATCGTATTGCGAATCCGTATTTCTCCTTTATTCCGTGTACGAAACTTCGAGGTTTTTACATTTCCTGCTTTCTTTCTCCTTTTCCTCTGTTCTTCCCTGTATTTTTACCGTTTCCCCCACTTTTTGTCTTTTTCCCTTTTTTTCGAACCTAACCTCTCAAGTTGCGACCACACTTCGCGACCGGTTAGTGCTACGCGTAGCGCTGCTTAACTTCAGTGATCGAATGGACCCGACCAAAAATGTACACAAATCTCAAAGGAAAATTGGTTATGAAAATGACTAAAAATGTTATCTCTCGTTTCGCCACTCGTTTTTATCCAATCTCGTATAGATGTTCGTGACCAAAAGAATTTCAAACTCTGAAAAGATATCGAAACGTTGACACTGACGCAGGGTATACTGTACATTCGTTTGAACGAGTTCAACGACGCTGCAGGCCACGCTGTTTGAGTGGAGGTGAAAGTACGACGCGGTGAGAGTTCGAGTCGCATTACTGCTTTTTTCTCCTGTCCGTCTTTCCATCCTCCGTCTCCTGTAACTGTATTAAACGCGAGCTCGCATCCACATACTTGTGAACGCTTCGTCATGGATTTTCGTTCCGTTCTCGAGCCCGAGTCATTCCGTCGAATTGCTCGTACGAATGCATGCGCTAATTACGGGATTTACGCTAGGAAAACGTCGCCTGGACGTCGGATGTCGACGAGCCAGAAATTGGCTACAAAGTTCGTCGGGTTTACAGTTACCGTAAAATTCTAATTTCTGGGCGAGATTGTGGTCTTCTCTCCTCCTCTGGTGCCGTGGCAGCTGCGCAGTATCGAATTGCGCAACTTGAGCGAACTTACCATCCAGGGGCGCGTCAATAGGAGCCCCTTTGGGAACTGTGACAGTCTGTTTTTTCCCTGCAAAGTGGATCCTGTCAAGGATTATACGTGCCGATTCTGCTGGGGGCTGTCCCCATTGGTAGTTCTCGAGTAGTGGCGCTGACGGCGGTTTTCATTCTCGCTCTCGCTTTCTCTCGTGGGTATAAACGTTGGGAGAATGATGGCGTCCTTCTTACTCCTGTAGATGTTATGCTTTGGGCATAGTTGTGTCCTGCTTCTTCTTATACGTATTATCATATACGAGGTGTCCCACGACGGAATGTCATCCATGAAATGGGGGTTTTGCGGTGAAATTCTGAGTCGATTGATACCAGCATGTATAGTTCCCGGATCAACCCCTGAATTATTATTAATATTTCAAAAAATCCTCTATTTGATTCGCCTTGAACTCGCCATTTCTAGGGAAAAATGTCAAAACAAATTCTAGAAACGGTTTTTTGCATTTTCCCAGTCTAATTTTGCACTTTCGGGACAAACTCGGGCATATTCGTAATCAGCAGGAAATTTCCGATCAACTAGACCCTTTTAAGAGTTTAAAAACGGAAAAAAAAATTTTTTCGACCTTCCGGGCCGCTTTTCGAGAATCTCAAAAATCACGATATTTCAAAAGGTCGTAGAGTGAGCTTCTTTTATGCGATGGAGGTTTATTTGGTGAGTTTGGAAAAGCTTTTTGCCTGACTTAAATAATGGCGTTGGATTCGTATCGATATCTCGTATAGTTTTCCCGGAAAGTCCACTTGAAAAA